>JAKCPB010001934.1:0-75418 GCA_021442155.1 Cymbidium sinense | reverse complement strand
CTCATGTGACTGATGATCGGATCCTCCAATGATGTCGTGAAGGTGTGGGATCTGTTTGGAGTTGATCGAAGCTTGGGTAAGCTTAGATCAAGTGAGCAATCATGGAAAAACTCTATTCTCTTTCACTCGCCTAAAGTTAGATCAAGCACTGTCCGTTCTGCATGATCAAAACTGATCGTTATTAGATCCCCTAGATCCATCTGATTTAATCATATTAAGCGGTGGGATTAATAGTAGCTATTCGATCTTAGATCAGATGGTGGACGAGAAAGCACGTCTGCCGCCGCCACGTAGGCACTGAGTCAGATAAGTTTTAAGTAGTCAATCCCATGGGAACACGTGGAAAGTGCACTATGTTAGCGTGCCACATGGTGCCAACAGGATTAGGCTTAATTAATTATTTTTAATGGCTGAAACTTCTAAAAATAAAAAAAATCATTGAGAAATAAAAAATGCAAATAAATATTCATTTTATAGGTGTTTTAGAGGATAATTAATTAAAAATGATCTTAACTAATTTGTAATAGTGATTAAGGTTTAATTACAAAATTTATTATCTTAATTACTCCTTAATTACTTGAGAAATTAATCCCAAATTTTGTGGGTTAATTTAATGGGATGACCTCTCCCCATGATTTTCTTGGGATTTATTGCTCACTTAATTAGGAAAAATTGACTTATTAAACCTTAACTACTCTTTTTAATTAATGATTAATTAATCTCATGAACAATAACAAATTGGTTAATTAAATTTATTAATCATTCAACACTAAGTGAACTAAGGAATAGGTTGGGACCCCTTTCCTTAAGTTCATTTCACCATTTTCTAAAATGAAATTAATTAAAATTTAACTAATTAATTAAATTACTTAATCAAATTGAAATCATAATCACATCTAACCATAATAATTAAATCATGGGGTAGATCTTTAGGTGTTTAATAACCTAAAAGAGTTTAGTGAAATTATGGTTAGTCCACATGTGTGGAGAACCATAAGAATAATAATTAATCACTTAATCTAATTAACTATTAATCATGAGCCAATTGCATTAGGCTATTTTATTTCCTAGGATCATTGCAAGTTTATTTTCCATGCATATCATGTCTCATAATTATTTAGTTAATTACTTTAAGGTGACATAGTAAGGGTAATTAATTCATCTAATTAAGGGTTCAACTTAATTAACCCATAAAATCAACTTAGTTACATTTCCTTAAATTAAATCAATCACTAATGTGGGAATCAATTTAAAATAGCAAGTGATGATTTCTCTTCTTCTCTTTAAATCAAATTAAATCAAAAACTTAATTAATAAAAAAGCTTTGGTTTGCTTCAAATAATCTTATTTGATTTTATTGTCCTTACGAACTAGTTTGGTTGAATGAATCACATGCTTGTATTTGATTATCCTCTTCCCAATCATGTTAAATTTGGTATGTCATTTGAATTCGTGCATCCATCTTTTCAAATTCAAGTAAAACAAAATGGATTTTTTTTATTTAAGCTTGCATGTGTTGATTTAATAGAATATATGGCTATTATCACTATTAAATCCAAAAGTACTTTTCAACAACTTATAAATGAATAATAATGTGTTATGATGCTAGTTACAAATACATAAGAAATGCATGTGCTTATAGCTTAAGTGTATGAATGTTCAGTTCTCTTTCCTCTATTCATGTGTTGATTTATATAAGATTGAATGGTAATGGGTATATAATCTGGACATCTAGAGAACATGAGGCTTTTGCAAGCTCCAAGGAGGTCATTTGAGTACCTCACTTCCCTGGTTTATTACTTGGTTGATAAAATCAAAAGAAAAAATGATGAATCAATTTGTTCTCTGTTTAAAAAAAAATAAAAAACCCTAAAACCTAAACCTTAAACACTAAACCCTAAAAAACCCTAAACCTTAAACCCTAAAACCTACAACCTTAAGCTCTAAACCCTAAACCCCAAACCCTAAACCCTAAACCCTAAACCATAAACCCAAAACCCTAAACCATAAACCCTAAAAACTTAAAAACCTAAACCTTAACTAAATAAAACTTAAAAATAAAATAAATTAAAAAGCCTAAACCTAAATAAAATAAACAAATAAAAACCTAAACTAAAACCTAAAGCTAAACCTAAACTTAAAAATGAAATAAAATAAAAAATAAAAAAACTAAAAACCTAAGCTAAACCTAAAAAATAAAATAAACCTATAAATAAAAAAGCCTAAATAAAATAAAAACTAAAATAAAATAAAATAAAATAAAACTAAATAAAACCTAAACTTAAAAAATAAACCTAAAAATAAATGAAAAATAAAACCTAAACCCTAAACTAAAAAAAACCAAAACCTAAAATAAATATAAACCTAAACTAAAATAAATAAAACATAAACCTAAACCCAAAATAAAGTCAACCTAAACCCTAAACTAAATAAAATAAAATAAACTAAGAATAAACCTAAACCTAAACAAAAAAAAACCTAAACCTAAAAGTAAAAAGTAAAACCTAAACCTAAAAATATAAAAAAAAACTTAAAAAACATAATCCAAAACCTAAACCTAAAAAATAAACTAAAATAAAAACTTTAAATAAAATAAATAAATCTAAAATAAATAAACTAAACTAAATAAAAAATAAAACAAAATAAAAATACAAAATAAAATAAACTAAATAAACTTAAACCTACCAATTTACTTAATTAAAAAAAATCCTAAACACTAAACCCTAAACCCTAAACACTAAACCCAAAAACTAACCATAAACCTTAAAACTTAAACCTATAACCCTAAATCCAAAACCATAACAAACCCTAAACCCTAGTCCTAAAGCATAAATACTAAAACCCTAAACCCTAAACCCTAAACCCTAAATCCTAACCCTAACCATAAACTCTAAACCTGAACCTAAAGTATCTAAATAAATTAAAAAATTAACCTAAATCTTAAGACCTAATAAACCTAAACTGAAACCTAAACCTAAGAATGGGCAGAACCTTGATGATAGGAACATCACCGTAAACCAAACTCAGTCTAAATTTGGCGATGGAGGCAAGGTGGAGGCAGCGATAATCTCATTGGTGGTGGGTATCTGGAGGTGCTGGTGGATATGGAGGTCATGGTCGGAGTAGTGGCGATTATGGAAGCAAGAGGACCGATGGAGGTTATAGCTGTGGTGGTGGTAGAGGGAGAGATTAAAAATATGATGGTGGATCCCGCTACTCGAGAGGTGTTGGTGGTTCTGATGGAACCTGTAGAAACTAAAGAACTGTCGATCTGATCCACTGCTTATGGAACTGTGTCATTATAGTAGTGAAGATTCTAGTTATCTAGGGTTTTTGATTTGCTCAATGCGTGCTCATTTTTTGATCTATGTCATCACTTGTGTCTTAGAAAATTTGGTTTGTTACTTGGTTGATGAAATCGAAAAGAAGAAATGGTGAATATGAATTTATTCTCTGTTAAAAAAAACCAAAACTAAACCCAAACTAAAACATGAACCCTAAACTTAAAATCTAAACTCTAAACCTAAACCCTAAAACCCTAAACACTAAAACCCTAAATCCTAAACCATAAACCTTAAAACCCTACACCTTAAACCCTAAACCCTAAAACTTAAACCCAAAACTTAAAATCCTAAAAAACCTAAACCTAAACCCAAACTAAACCCTAAACCTCAACTAACCTAAACCCTAAAAAGCTGAAAACCTAAACCTAAACTAAATAAAACCTAAAAATAAAATAAATAAAATAACCTAAAACCTAAACAAAATAAAGCAAAATGAAATAAAACCTAAATTAAAACCTAAACCTAAACATAAACCTAAAGAAAATAAAATTAAAATAAAATAAACTATGATTCAATTAATAAAACCTCAACTAAACTAAAAAATAAAAATAAACCTAGAAATAAAAAAATAAAAAAAATAAAAACTGAACGTAAAATAAAAATAAAACAAACTTAAAATAAAATAAAATAATAACTAACTAAATACCTAAACCCGAAAAATAAACCTAAAAATAAATAAAAAATAAAATCTAAACTAAAAAAATACGTAAACCTAAAATAAGAAAAATAAAATAAACATTAACCTAAACTAAAATAAACTAAATTAAAATAAATAAAACCTAAACCTAAACCTAAATAAAATAAACATAAACCCAAAACTAAATAAAATAAAATAAACTAAAAATAAACATAAACCTAAACTAAAAAAAAGCCTAAAAATAAACCTAAAACCAAAACTTTAAAAAATAAAATAAAATCCTAAACCTAAAAAATTAAAATAAAAATAAAGCCTAAAAAATAAAATAAAATTAAAACTAAACAAAAATAGACATAAACCTAAACTGAAACCTAAAAAATAAACTAAAATTGAAAACCTAAACTAAAATAAATAAACCTAAAATAAATAAACTAAACTAAAAAATTAAACTTAAATAAAAATAACAAATAAAATAAGATAAAATAAATAAAAATAAACTAAATAAACCTAAAAATACTAGTTTACTTAATTTAAAAAAAAACCTTAAAACCTAAACTATAAACCCTAAATCCTAAACCCTAAACCCTAAACCCTAAACCTACAACCCTAAACTTACAACTCTAAACCCTAAAAAACTCTACACCCTAAACCCTAAACTAACCCTAAACAGTAAACCTTAAACCCTAAACCCTAACCCTAACCCTAAACCCTAAACCCTAAAACATAAATCTTAAAACCCTAAACCCTAATCCCAAACCCCTAAGAGCCCTAAAGCCTAAACCCTAAACCTTAAACCCTAAACCATAAACTAACGCTAAACCCTAAGCTAACCATAAACCCTAAACATTAAAAATTGTAAACCCTAAAGCCTAAACACTAAACCCTAAACCCTAAGCCTTAAACCCTAACCATAAACCTTAAACCATGAAAACCTAAACCTTCCGATTTACTTAATTTAAAAAAAACCTACAACCCTAAATCCTAAACCCTAAACCCTAAACGCTAAGCCCTAAACCTAAACCTACAACCCTAAACACTAAACCCTAAACCATAAACACTAAAAAACTTTAAACCCTAAACCCTAAACCCTAAGAGCATAAACCTTGATACCCTAAACCCTAAACCTTAAACCCTAAACCCTAAACCTAAACTCCAAACCTTAAACCTAAACCTAAAGTAACTAAATAAATTTAAAAATAAACATAAAACCCTAAAGCCTAATAAACCTAAACATAAACATAAACCTTATAAATAAAGAACTTTGTAAAACATCACCATCAACCAAGCTCAGTCTAGATCAGTCTAAAATAAAAACCTAAACCTAAACATAAAAATAAAAAATAAAACTTAAACCTAAAAAGTAAAATAAAAATAAAACTAAACTATAAAATAAACCTAAACCAAATTAATAAACTAAAATAAAAAACTTAAATTAAAATTAATAAACTACACTAAATAAAAATAAAAAAACTTAAATCAAATAAAAAAATAAAATAAACTAAAATAAAAAAAATAAACTAAATAAACCTAAACCTACAAGTTTACTTAATTTGAAAAAATTGAAAAAAAAAAAAAAAAACCCTAACCCTAAACACTAAACACGAAACCCCAAACCCTAAACCTAAACCCTAAATCCTAAACCCTAAACCATAAACCCTAAACCCTAAAGCTAACCCTAAACCTTAAAACCTAAACCATAAACCCTAAAACTAACCTTAAACCCTAAAACCTAAACATACAACCCTAAACTTACAACCATAAACCCTAAACTTACAATCCTAAACATACAACCCTAAACCCTAAACCCTAAACCCTAAACCCAAAGCCCTAAACCCTAAACCATAACCCTAACCCTAAACCCTAAACCCTAAACCCCAAACCCTAAAACTCTAAACCCCAAACTCTAAACTAAACATAAACCCTAAAATCTAATAAAGCCAAACCTAAACCTAAAACTTAAGAATGGGCATAACCTTTATGGCATGAACATCATCAACTAAAATCTATATCCGTGGAGGTGAAGAGGATTATCAGGTGGAGGGGGGATCGGATGGTGGATATGAAAGTGCTTATGGAGGCAGGAGCCTGAACAAGCATGTTGGTGGTGGAGGGAGAAATCAGGATATGATGGGATCCTACTACTCAAGAAGCCGGTGGTTGATGGGAACTGGAGAAACCCAAGAATCAATCCAATCTGCTTATGGAACTGGTCATAAGAGCTTCAAGTTATCTAGGGTTTTTCATTTGCTCTATGCGTGCTCATTTTGATCTATATGATCGCTTGTGTCTTAGAAAACTTGGTTTGTTACTTGGTTGATGAAATAAAAAAAAAGAAATGTTGAATCTAAATTTGTTCTCTATTAAAAAAACTAAACTTAAACCTAAAAGTAAACCTAAAATAAAAACCTAAAACCCAAACCTAAAAAAATAAAATAAGAACTTAAACCTAAACTTAAAAATAAAAAATAAAACCTAAACCTTAAAAATAAAACAAAATAAAATAAAAAAAAAAAATAAACCTAAACCTAAACCTAAAAAAATAAACTAAAACCAAAACTAAAATAAATAAACCTAAGATGAATAAGCTAAACTAAATAAAAATAAAAATAAACCTAAATAAAAATAAAAAATAAAATAAATTGAAATAAATAAAAAATAGACAAACAAACTAAATAAACTTAAACCTACCAGTTTTCTTAGTTTAAAAAATAAAAATAAAAAATAAAAAAATCCTAACCCTAAACCCTAAAACTAACACTAAACCCTAAATCCTAAACCCTAAACCTACAACCTTAAAACCCAAACCCTAAACCTTAAACCCTAAATCCTAAACCCTAAACACTAAACCAAATAAAACCAAAGCTAAACCCTAAAACCTACAACCCTAAACCCTAAACCCTAAGCTAAAACCTTCAACCCTAAACCCTAAACCTAAAACCTAAACCTAAACTAAATAAAACCTAAATGTAAAATAAATAAAATAAAAAAACATAAACTAAAACCTAAACCTAAACCTAAACCTAAAAAGAAAATAAAATAATTAATAATAACTAAACTAAAATCAAATAAATAAAAACCTAAACTGAGCTAAAAAAATAAAAAACCTAAATAAAAAAAACTAAACCTAAAATAATAATAAAAATATAATAAAAACTAAATAAAAACCTAAACCTAAAGTAAAACCTAAAAATAAATAATAAAACTTAAACCCTAAACTAAAAAAAAAACCTAAACCTAAAATAAAATTAAAATAAACCTAAACCTAAACTAAAATAAATAAAACCTAAACCTAAACCTAAACCTAAAATGAACTAAACCTAAACATAAACCTAAACCTAAAATAAACAAAATAAAATAAACTAAAAATAAAACCTAAAAATAAATCTAAAATAAAAACCTAAAACCTAAACCAAAAAAAAAAATAAAATAAAACCTAAATCTAAACCTAAACCTAAAAAATAAAATAAACCTAAACCTAAAAAATAAAATAAAAATAAAATTAAACTAAAAAAAAACCTAAACCAAAACCTAAACCTAAAAAAATAAACTAAAATAAAGTAACCTAAAATAAATAAACTAAACTAAATAAACATAAAAATAAAGCTAAATAGAAATAAAAATAAAATAAAATAAATAAACTTAAACCGACCACTTTACTTAATTTAAAAAAAATAAAAATAAAAAATAAATAAAAACTTTAAACCTTAAAACTAACCCTAAACCTCTAACCAACAACCCTAAACTCTAAACCCTAAACCCTAATACCCTAAACCCTAAAACTAAACCAACAATCCTAAGCCCTAAAATTAACCTAAACCATAAACCCTAAGTCCCTAAACCCTTAACCCTTAACCCTAAATCCTAAACCCAAAAGCCTACAACCCTAAACCTAAACCCAAAACCCAAAACCCTAAACCCTAAAAACCTAAAAACCTAAACCTAAACTAAATAAAACCTAAAAATAAAATAAATAAAAAACTAAACCTAAATAAAATAAATAAAATAAAATAAAATAAAAACCTAACTAAAATCTAAACCGAAACATAAAAATAAAAAAAAATAAAAAAAAAGGTAAAATAAAATAAATAAAAACCTAAACTAAATTATAAAATAAAATAAACCTAAAAATAAAAAACTAAAATAAAATAGAAGCTTATTGTAAAATAAAAATAAAATACATCTCAAATAAAATAAAATAAAAACCTTAATCTAAAAAATAAACATATAATTAAACCTAAACCCTAAACTAAAAAAACCTAAACTTAAAATAATCAAAATAAAATAAACCTAAACCTAAAAGAAAATAAACTAAATTAAAATAAAAAATACATAAACTTAAACCTAAAATAAACTAAACCTAAACCCTAAATAAAAAAAAAAATAAACTAAAAATGAACCTAAACCAAAACTAAAAAATAAAACCTACAAATAAACATAAAATAAAAACCTAAACCCTAAACCTAAAAAAAAAAAAAAAACTAAAACCTAAAATTAAATTAAAAAATAAAATGTAAATCTAACAAATAAATTTAATATAAAAATAAACTAAAAATAAGCTTAAACCTAAACCTAAAAAATAAACTAAAATAAAAAACCTAAACTAAAATAAAAAAAACATAAAATAAATAAAATTTAAATAAAAAAAAATAAATAAACCTAAATAAAATATAAAATAAAAATAAACTAAATAAATAAATCTAAGTAAAATACTAAATCCAAACCCTAAACCCTAAACCTTAAATAAAACCCTAAACCTAACCATAACCTAAACCCTAAACCCTAAACCATAAACCCTAAAACCTTAAACCTAAACTAAACTAACACTAAACCCTAAGCTAAACCTAAATATAGAGCCTAAAGCTAAACCCTAAAACCATAAGCTAACTAAATAAGTAAACCCTAAACCATAAACCCATAAAACCCTAAATCCTAAAGCTAAACTTAAACACTAAGCCCTAAACCCTAAACCCTAACCCTAAACCCTAAACCTAAAATCCTAAACCTCAAACCCATAAACCTAAAATAAACCTAAAAAAACCTAAACCTAAACTAATAAAATATAAAATAAAATAAATAAATAAACCTAAACCTAAATAAAATAAAAAATATTTAATAAAAAACCTAAACTAAAATAAAACCTAAACCTAAAATAGAAGAAAATAAAATATACTCAAATAAAATAAATAAAAACCTAAAATAAACTAAAAATAAAATAAACATAAAAATAAAAAACCTAAATAATATAAAAACTCAAAGTAAAATGAAAATAAAATAAACCTAACATAAAATAAAATAAAAACTAAATAAAAATCTAAATCTAAAAAATAAACCTAAAACCTATAAATAAAAAAAAAAAAAAAAAATAAAACATAAACCCTAAATAAGAAAAAACCAAAACCTAAAATAAATAAAATAAAATAAACCTAAACCTAAACTAAAATAAATAAAACCTAAACCTAAACCAAAAATATTAACCTAAAAAACCTAAACACTAAATTAATCCTAAACCATTAACCCTAAACCCTAAACCCTAAAATTAACCCTAAACCCTTAAACTACAAAACCATAAATCCTAAACCCTAAACCCTAAACCCTAACTAAAAAAAAAAATAAAACCATAACCCTAAACCATAAACCCTAAAACCAAAACCTCCTAAACCCTAAACCCCAAACCCTAAACCCTAAACCATAAACAGTAAACCCAAAATAGTAAAAACCTAAAAACCTATACCCAAACTAAACAAAACCTATAAATAAAATAAGTAAAAAAACCTAAACCTATAAAATAAAAAAATAAAATAAAATAGAAACCTATGCCTTATCCTAAATCTAAATATAAAATAAAATGAAAAATAAAAACTTAAGTAAAATAAAATAAATAAAAACCTAAACTAAACTAAAAAATAATAAACATATAAATAAAAAAACCTAAATAAAATAAAACCCAAAAAAATAAAAAAATAAAACTAAAATAAAATAAAATAAAACTAAATAAAATCTAAACCTAAATAATAAACCTAAGAATGAAAGCTAAAATAATTAAAAAAATAAAACCTAAATGGTAAACTAAAAAAATCTAAACCTAAAATAAACAAAATAAAATAAACTTAAACCTAACCTAAAATAAACTAAAAAAATAAATAAAACCTAAACCTAAACTTAAAATAAACTAAACCTAAATTGTGAGCTAATAAAATAAAATAAACTAAAATGAACATAAACCAAAGTTGAAAATTAAATTTAAGAAATAAACTTAAAATAAAACTTAAAACATAAAACCATAAAAAAAAATGAAATAAAACCTATAACTAATCCTAAAAATAAAAAATTTAACCTAAACCTTAAAAGTAAAATAATAATAAAACTAAACTAAAAAATAAACATAAACCGAAACCTAAACCTAAAAATTAAACAAAAATAAAACCTAAATAAACCTAAAATATAAACTAAACTAAATAAAACCTATAACCAATCCTAAAAAAATAAAAAAATAAACCTAAATAAAAATAAGAAATAAAATAAACTAAATAAATAAAAAGAAAACTAAATAAAACAAAACCTACCAGTTTACTTAATTTTTTAAAAAAAACTATAAACCTGAAACCCTAAACCCTAATACCTAAAACTAGCCCTAAACATACAACCCTAAACCCTAAACCATAAACCCTAAACCCTAAACCCAAACCCTAAACCCTAAACCCTAAACCCTAAACCTAAAACCCTAAACCCTAAAGTTTTAACTATCCCTAAACCCTAAAAAGCCTAAACACTAAACCTTAAACCATAAACCCTAAGCTAAACCTAAACACTAAAACCTAAAAACCCTAAAGCCTAAACACTAAACCCTAAATCCTAAACCCTAAAAGCATAAACCCTAAAATCATAAACCCTAATACCATAAACCCTAAACCTTAAACCTTAAACCCTAAACCCTAAACCCTAAACAATAAACCTAACAAAAAACTAAAAATAAATAAAATAAACCTAAATTAAAAAAAAAAATACTTAAACCTAAAATAAAATTAACATAAACTTAAAGCTACACTAAAATAAACTAAACTAAAATAAATAAAACCTAAACATAATACTAAAATAAACTAAACATAAGCCCTAAACTAAATACAATAAAAAATAAACTAAAAATAAACCTAAACTTACACTAAAAATAAAACCCAAAAATAAACCTAAAAGAAAAATCTAAAACTTAAACCTAAAAAGAATAAAAATAAAAACCTAAACCTAAACCTAAAATAAAAAATAAAACCTAAACATAAAAAATAAAATAAAATAAAATTAAACTAAAAAATAAACATAAACCTAAACCTAAACTAAAAATAAACTAAAATAAAAAACCTAAATTGAAATAAATAAACCTAAAATAAATAAACTAAATTAAATAAAAAATTAACCTAAATATAAATAAAAAATAAAATAAACTAAAATAAATAAAAAATAAACTAAATAAACTAAATAAACCTAAACATACTAGTTTAATTAATTTAAAAAAACCTTAAACCCTAAACCTACAACCCTAAATCCTAAACCCTAAACTAACCCTAAACCCTAAACCATAAACCCTAAACCCTAAACCCTAAACCCTAAACCATAAACCCTAAACCCCAAACTCTAACCCTAACCATAAACCCTAAAGCTTAAACCTGAAACCCTAAACTCTAAACTAACCTTAAACCATAAACACCCTTAACCCTAAAGCCAAAACTCTAAACCCTAGATTAGAAACCCAAAACTAACCCTAAACCCTAAGCTAACCTTGAACCCTAGAAAATCGTAAATCTTAAACCCTAATCTTGAACCCAAAACTCTAAACCCTAAAAGTATAAACCCTAAAACCCAGAACCCTAATCCCTAAACCTAAAACCCTAACCCTAAACCCTCAACCCTAAACACCTAACCATAAACCTAAAGTTACTAAATAAACTAAAAAATAAACCTAAAAGCTAAAACCTAATAATCCAAAACCTAAACCTAAGTAAGAAATAACCTTGAGAACATCACCGTGCTCACCTAGAGCGTGGAAAGGCGAGGGGGCAGTTATCATAGTGGTGGTGAGGGATCTGGATGTGCTGGTGGATATGGAGGTGGTGGTCTGAGTAATGGAGTCTATGGAGGCAGGAGGAGTGATAGAGGTTACTACCATGGTGGTGGCGGAGGGAGAGATCATGGATAAGATGGTGGATCCCGCTACTCGAGAGCCAGGGTTGTTATGATGGGAACTGAAGAAATTGAAGAACACCAATCCGATCTGCTATTTATGGAACTATATATTTATAGTAGAGATGATCCTAGTTATCTTGGATCTTTGATTTGCTCTAAGCGTGCTCATTTTTTATCTATGTCATCGCTTATGTCCTTGAAAACTTGGAGTGTTACTTGGTTGATAAAATTATAAAGAAGCAATGTTGAATATGAATTTGTTCTATGTTAAAAAAATAAACAACCTTAAACCCTTAACCCTTAAAATATAAAAATAAAAAATAAAAAAAATAAAAACTAACCCTAAACTCGAAAACTAACCCTAAATCTTAAACCTACAACTTTAAATTCTAAAGCTTAAACCCTAAACCCTAAAACCCTAAACCCCAAACCCTAAACACTAAACCATAAACCCTTAACCCTGAACCCTAAACCCTAAAATCCTAAACCTTAAAACCTCAACCTTAAAGCCTAAAACCTAAACCTTAAACCCTAACCTAAACCATAAACCCTAAAACCCGAAACCCTAAACCCTATAACCTTAACCCTAAAAACTTAAAAACCTAAACCTAAACTAAATAAAAGCTAAAAATAAAATAAATAAAAAAGCTTAAACCTAAAAAAAATAAAAAATAATATAAAATAAAAACCTAAACGAAAACCTAAACCTAAGCCTAAAAATAAAATAAAATAAAATAAAATAAACTAAAATAAATAAATAAAAACCTAAACTAAACTAAAAAATAAAATAAACCTAAGAATAAAAAATATAAATAAAATAAAAACTAAATGCAAACTAAAAATAAAATGAACCAAAAATAAAATTAAATTAAATAAAAAAAACCTAAACCTCAAAATAAAACAAAAAATAATAAAAAATAAAGCCTAAACCCTAATCTAAAAAAAACTAAACCTAAAATAAAAATAAAATATACAAAATAAAATAAACCTAAACCTAAACTAAAATAAACTAAACTAAAATAAATAAAACATAAGCTTAAACCTAAAATAAACTAAACCTAAACCAAAACCTAAATTAAATAAAAGAAAATAAAATAAAAATAAATCTAAACATAAAATAAAAAATAAATCTAAAAATAAATGTAAAGTAAAAACATAAAACCTAAACAAAAAAATATAATAAAAACCTAAACATAAACCTAAAAATAAAAAAAATAAACCAAACTTAAAAATAAAATAAAAAATAAAAATGTAATCCTAAACTTAAACCTAAAAAATAAACTAAAATAAATAAACCTCAAATAAATAAACTAGACTAAATAAAAATAAAAATAAGCCTAAATAAGATAAAAAATAAAATAAACTAAAATAAAAAAAATAAACTAAATAAACCTAAACCTATCAGTTTAATTAATTTTTAAAATATATAAAATAAATAGAAAAAAGCATAAACCCTAAACCCTAATCCCTAACCCAAAATCCTAAACCCCAAAAGCATAAACCCTAAAATTAAACCCTAAAAGCATAAACCCAAAACCCAAAACCCTAAACCCTAAATAATAAACCTAAAAATAAATCCCAAAAAAATCATAAACCCTAAACTTAAAAAAAAACCAAACCTAAAATAAAAATAATATAAACTTAAACCTACGCAAAAATAAACTAAACTAAAATAAATAAAACCTAAACCTAAACCTAAAATAAACTAAATCAAAACCTAGAGCTAAATAAAATAAAATAATCTAAAAATAAACCTAAACCTTAACTTAAAAATAAAACCTAGAAGTAAACCTAAAATAAAAACTTAAAACTTAAACCTAAACCTAAAAATAAAAAAAATAATAAAAATAAAACTAAACTAAAAAATAAACATAAATCAAAACCTAAACCTAAAAAATAAACTAAAATAAATAAACCTAAACTAAAATAAATAATCCTAAAATAAATAAACTAAACTAGATAAAAATAAAAAATAAACCTAAATAAATAAAATTAAATAAACTAAAATAAATTAAAAATAAATAAATAAACTAAATAAACCTAAACCTATCGGTTTACTTAATTTTAAAAAAACCATAAACCATATACCCTAAACTCTAAACCCTAAATCCTAAACCCTAATCCGTAAACCCTAAAACTAACCCTAAACCCTAAACCTACAACCCTAAACCCTAAATCCTAAACTCTAAACCCTAACCCTAATCCGAAACCCTAAACCCTAAGCCCTAAACTCTTAAGTAACCCAAAACCTTAAATGCATAATCTTAAACCCTAAACCTTAAACTAAAAAAAAATTCTAAACCTAAACTAATAATTAAATATAAAAACTAAATTTCTAAAACTTATAATCCTAAGCCCTAAACCCTAAACCCTAAACCCTAACTAAACTCTATTTTTTTAGTTTATTTTATTATATTTAGTTTAAGTATAGGTTTAGGTTTAGTTTATTTTAGGTTTAGGTTCAATTTTGTTTATTTTTGTTTAGGTTTAGGTTTATTTTATTATTATTTTAGGATTAGGTTTTTTTTAGTTTAGTGTTTAGGTTTTATTTTTTTTATTTTTATATTTACTTTTTAGTTTATTATTTTATTTACTTTTCATTTTTAGTGTAAATCTAAGTTTAGTTTAGATATGGAGGTGGAGACACATGAGGGGTGGTTATCAATGGTGGTGGGGTATCTAGATGGCTGAATATGGAGGTGGTGGTCGAGATGGTGGTGGAGTGAGGGAGAGCGTGGTGGTGGGAGGGAGAGATTGGGGATAAGATGGTGGATCCCGCCACCGAGAGGCCGTGGTGGTTTTGATAGAACTGGAGAAATTGAAGAACCAATAACTGAACCTATCAAACTAACCATGTCTTTATTTTGAGTCACTATAGCACCCAAGTGGGGGGGGGGGGGTGAATTGGGCGATATTAAAAAATTTTAATTAAATCTTAAATTTTATGTTTTAGTACAAAATAAATTTTTGATTTTATAATAACAAGATACAATTCCTAATGCAGGAAAAATAAAAGTATTGTAAAGTAAAAAGAGACAAGAGGCACACAATTTTTACATGGTTCGGCCAAATCCCAAACTGCTTTGTCATGCCTAGCCACCCGGCTAGAATCTACTAAATGCAAAATAGCAAAATACACTATAAATAAATAAATATAAAATAATTACAAGATAAAATAAATCTGTTACAAATATACCAAGCTATCCAATTCAAAAAGTGATCTCACAACTTATAAATGATCACTTTACAACTTAAAAATTTGGCAAGATAAAATGCTCTCTTAATATTGATAAGAAATAATAAAATAAATATCTTAAAGTGATCTTACTAAGATGTTTATGTTATTACAATTTGTAGACTAATATAAAAATGATTTCAAAATAAATTCATAATATTGTTTTGCACAATAAAACAAATTTTAGCAAGGAATAATTTATTTTATTTTAACCAAAAAGACACTTTCTATTAATGCAAATGATCATAAAATATGTAAATAAAATTAGTATATGATAGGTATAAGTAGGCTAGTAAGCTTTTAATTAAAAAGGGAGATCTAGCAAATATGAAAATAATTTCAGCACAGTAAATTAATTTGAAATGCTTAAAATATACTTCTAAAATAGATCTAAGAATAAATGATCTTTCAAATAAGACTAATGAAGAAATATTTTAAGAAACCAAAATAAATTTGTAGGGAGATAAAAATTTCAACAAGTTGAAATAAATCCTACAAACTATCACAAGTGTTTTTTACAAAAAAAATGATTAAAGAAACTTTGATTTGAAAAACTTAGACTTTGATGTCCAAAGACTAATCCACCAAAAAGTATAAATTGGAAAGAATAAATAGATGGTGAAAATAGTATGAACAACTAAAAACACATTAAGATCAAGAAAATAAACTCAAGTAATTTTAGAAATCTTGCTTAGTTGAAGATGCTGAAGCTTCCAAACTAAGGATTTGTTCTTGCAATATTTGGAGAACACTTTGAAGGAAAATCTAGGAAATTTTCTCTTAGATTAGCGGAGGGATTTTGAATTTGAAGGAAGAATGCTTTTATGAAGAGAATAAGGGCTATTTATATGTAAGAAGGTCATTTTGAATTATTTCAAAAAATATATTATTCTAACATCATTTTATCATATAATAATTTAATATTCAATAAAAATATAATTTATATTAAATAAATATTAAATTTAAATAGCCAAAATTTGACTATTCACATCGGCAAGTCAAAAATAATCAAATAATATTTTCAAAGCATGTAACATGCATTTATTATTAAAATCAGCTAATATTTGAAAAGTCACATTAAATTCAATTTTAATCAAACGTGGGTCATGTAACCTATCAAATTAAGGAAACAAATCCAAGGAATCCGTTGGAGATGAAATCAAATATAAATTTCTTGATTATAACATGACTTTAGCTAAAATACAAAATTCCACATATTTTTATTAATTTTGAAATGACATTTAAATATTATGATATAATATATATATATATATATATATATATATATATATATATAATAATAATAATAATAATAATAATAATACATATGTTAGCTATCATATAACCTTAAAATTAAATTAAAATATTTAATTATATTAAGTATATAAACTAATTACACATAATAGTCATAATTTATTATCATTTATTATTTTGACAATTCAAATTCTATATATGAAACATATAATTGAATGTTAATTAGACAGAGATTTATATAAATTAATCTCATTATCATTATTTAAAATAAATAAAAATAATATGTTAAGTCGTGAACAAATTGATTCATGCCAATGAACTCATATGAATTTCTAATATAGTTATAAATGCATATAACCTAAAATATGGTATCTTGAGCTTCACATTATCCATTTTGATCTATCTTTCATTCTTCTAATCTTGTATTTTTTTCAAATATATTATGAGATGTCTTGGATATGTAATTAGCAATTAATATATATGAATCACATAAAACATACATTAGAACATCCAAGCATTCGTTTGTTATCATTAAAATTGATCGGATTGAACATGAGACTCATTAAGCCTACATTTACAAAAGAGATGGTTCTAGTTATCTAGGGTTTTTGATTTGCTGTATTTGTGCTCATTTTTTATCTATGTCATCGCTTGTGTCCTGGAGCACTTGGGGTGTCACTTGGTTGATAAAATTGAAAAGAAGAAATGTTGAATATGAATTTGTTATCTGTTAAAAAAATATCAAAAATTCTAAACCCTAAATTAAAACTTGAACCCTAAACCCAAAACTAAAACTTGAACATTAAACCCTAAACTGTAAACCCTCAACCCTAAAAATATAAAAAATATAAAATAAAAAATAAAAAATAAAAAATAAAAAATAAATACTAACCCTAAACCCTAAACCCTTAACCCTTAACCTTAAACCCTAAAAACCCTAAACCCTAAAGTCTAAACCCTAAACCCTAAACCCTAAACAGTAAACCTTAACCACTAACTTAAACCCTAATCCCTAAAACCTGAAACCCTAAAACCTTAAATCCTAAACCTTAAACCCTAAACCCTAAAAAGCTAAAAACCTAAAAACCTAAACCTAAACTAAATAAAACCTAAAAATAAAATGAACAAAAAAACCTAAACCAAAATAAAATAAAAAAATAATATAAAATAAAAACCTAAACTAAAACCTATACCTAAACCTAAAAATAAAATAAAATAAAAAAAAAAATAAACTAAAATAAATAAATAAAAACCTAAACTAAAATAAAAAATAAAATAAACCTAAGAATAAAAAACCTAAATAAAATAAAAACTAAATAAACTAAAAATAAACTTAAAAAATAAAACCTAAATTTAAATAAAAAACATAAACCCTAAACTAAAAAAAATAAACCTAAAATAATAATAAAATAAACAAAATAAAATAAATCTAAACCTAAACTATAATAAACTAAACTAAAATAAAATAAATAAAACCTATACTTAAAACCTAAAATAAACTAAACCTAATCCTAAACCTAAACTAAATAAAGTAAAATCAACTAAAAATAAACCTAAACCTAAACTAAAAAATAAAACCTAAAAATAAAACTAAAATCTAAACCTTAAAAAAATATAATTAAAACCTAAACCTAAACCAAAAAATAAAAAATAAAATCTAAACCTAAAAAATATAATAAAAATAAAACTCAACTAAAAAATAAACCTAAAAAATAAACCAAAACAAAAACCATAAACTAAAATACATAAACTAAAATAAATAATCTAAAATAAATAAAAATGAAAAATAAAATAAACTAAAATAAATAAAAATAAACTAAATATACCTAAACCTACCAGTTTACTTAATTTTTAAAAATTAAAAAACCCTAAACCCTAAATTCAAAACCTTTAATAATAAGACTATCCCTAATTTTACAACACTAAACCTACTGCCCTAAACCCTAAAAATACATAAACCCCAATCCCTAAACCCTAAACCTTAAAAAGCCATAAACCCTAAACCTTAAACCCTAACCCTAATTCTTAAACCCTAAACTCTAAAAGCATAAACACTAAAACCCTAAACCCTAAACCTTGGTTGTTGATTTTTATGAAAGATGATCTTAAAGAAGTAAATAAAGAGGTTGCGAAAAACAAAGTTGGTGCTCTTACCCATGTTGGTCTTGTTGCACCTATTAATGTTCCTCCGAACCACTTATGGACCCTTCACAAAATTCTTTCTTCCAAGTTCTCAACATCCCAACTAAGATCAACAAGGGCACTATTGAAATTATCACCCCAGTTGTGCTGATTAAAAATGGTGATAAGGTGGGATTCTTAGAGGCTGCTCTCCTCGCTAAGTTGGGGATTAGGGCATTAAGTTATGTCCTTTTCGTCCAGTCTTTGTATGATGATGGTTCGGTGTGCAGTCCTGAGGAGCTTTACCTTACTGAAGATGATCTCATCAAGAAGTTTTTGGTAGGCCTTTCAATGATCACTTCTCTCTCACTAGCCCTCGTCCCACCCTTGCTATAGCACCCCACATGTTCATGAATGATTACAAGAATGTCCTCTCCATCACGATTGCCACTAATTACACATACCCACAGGCTAAGAAGGTTAAGGAGTATTTGAACGATCCTAGTAAATTTGATATGGCTACTGTGCATGTTGCTTCTGCTACTCCTGCTGCTACTCCTGCTGCCACTCCTGCTCCAACTATTGCTATGGAAGAGAAGAAGGAAGAGTCTGTTGAGGAATTTGATGATGATATGTGTTTCAACTTATTCGATTAAGCTTTGTTGGCCTTACAATAAATCAAATTTTATTGTCTCTAGGAGTTAACTCATTTTGTGAAATACTATTTTTATGAATTTTTTAATTTCATTTTATTTTATCTTATTTTATTAGATGTTAAAGGATAATGTCTTGTTTGATTTGGTAATTTCTTCTTTATTATGGAATCATTTGTTTAAAAAATTTAAAAATCTTTGAACCATAAACCCTAAACTCTAAAGAATCCTAAACCCCAAACCCTAAACCAAAACCAAAAGTAACTAAATAAATTAAAATATAAACATAAACCCTAAAACCTAATAAAACTAAACCTAAACCTAAACCATAACAATGGGCAAAACCTTGTTAAAAAATAATTGAATTTGTTCTCTATTAAAAAATCCAAAACCTAAACCCTAAACTAAAACCCAACCTTAAACCTAAACCCTAAACCCTAAACCCTAAACACTAAAAATAAAACAAAATAAAAAAAAATTTAAAAACAAAAAAAACCTTAACCCTACCCTAAAACTAACCATAAACCCTAAACCCTAAACCTACAATCCTAAACCCTAAACTATAAACCCTAAACACAAAACTAAACCAAAAACCTAAACCTAAACCCTAAACCCTAAACTAAAACTTAAACCCTAAAGCCTAAACACTAAACCTAAGCTAAACCTAAATCTAAGTTTCAATAAACCCTAATCCCATAAACCCTAAACCATAAACCCTAAACCCAAAATGTTAAACCCTAAATCCTAAAATCCTAAAAACCTAAACTTAAACTAAATAAAACCTAAAAATAAAATAAATAAAAAAACCTAAACCTAACTAAATAAAATAATAAATAAAAAAACCAAAACCAAAAAATAAACTAAACCTAAAAAATAAAATAAAATAAAAATAAACTTAAATAAAAATAAATAAAGATTAAAACTAAACTAAAAAATAAAGTAAACCCTAAAACTAACCCAAAACCCTAAACCTACAACACTAAACCTACAACCGTAAACCCCAAACCCTAAACCTTAAACCTTAAAAAACCATAAACCCTAAACCCTAACCTTAAATAAAACTCTATAAAAAACCTAAACTTAAACCTAAACTTGACTAAATAAACCTAAAACCTAAACTAAACCCTAAAACCATAAAACTAACCTAAACCCTAAACTAATCCTAAATCCTAAATAAAATAAAACCTAAACTAAAGTTTAAACACTAAAACCATAAACCTAAATTAACTAAACCAAAATTAAACCTACAACACTAAACCTAAACCTTAAACTAAACTAAAACCCTAAACTATAAACCCTAAACTAAACCCTAAACCTAACCCTAAACTATAAACCCTATAAGCATAAAACCTTAAAACCCTAAATGCTAAAGCCTAATGCCTAAAGCTAAAGCTAAACCTAACCCTAAACCCCAAACCCAAACTAAACCTAAAATTAAAGTAACTAAATGAATTAAAAAATAAACCTAAACCCTAAAACCTAATAAACCTAAACCTAAATCCAATGAATAAGTAGAACCTTGACGACAGGAACATCACCATCAATCAGGCTCAGTCTAGATCTACCGGTGGAGGCGAAGGTGGAGGCGGAGGTTATCACAGTGGTGGTGGGAGACTTGGAGGTGGTGGTGGATATGGAGGTGGTTGTCAGAGCAATGGTGGTTATGGAAGGCTGGAGGAATGATGAAGGTCACAATCGTGGTGGTGGCGAGGAGATTGAGGATATGATGGTAGATCTTCCTACTCAAGAGGTCAGGGTGGTTCTGATGGGAAATAGAGAAATTGAAGAATGGCCAATCCGATCTATTGTTTACGAAATAGTGTCTTTATAGTAGAGATGGTTCTAGTTATCTAGGGTTTTGATTTGCTCTATGTGTGCTCATTTTGTATCTATGTCGTCACTTGTGTCTTAGAAAACTTGGTGTGTTACTTGGTTAATGAAATCAAAAAAAAGAAATTTTAAATCTAAATTTTTTCTCTGTTAAAAAAAAACCAAAAACCCTAAACCCTAAACCAAAACATGAACACTAAACTTAAAACTTAAAACTTAAACATTAATCGCTAAATGCTTAAACCCTAAACCCTAAACCCTAAACCCTAAACCCTAAAACTTAAACCCTAAACCCTAAACCCTAAAACCTAAAACCTAAACCCTAAACCTAAACCTAAAAAAACTATAAACTCAAAACACTAAACCCTAAAACTATCCCTAAACCCTAAAAAACCCTAAACTCTAAGCCATAAACCTTAAACTAAACATAAACCCTAAACCCTAAACCATAAACCCTAACCCTAACCCCAAAACCCTAACCCTAACCTTAGACCCTAAACTATAAACCCTAAACCCTAAAACCCTAAAACCTAAACACTAAACCCTAAACACTAAACCAAAACCCTAAATCCAAAAGCTTAAACCCTAAACCCTAAGCTAACCCTAATCCTTAAGCTTACCCTAAACCCTAAAAGCTAAACCCTAAAGCCTAAACACTAAACCCTAAACCTTAAAAACCTAAACCATAAACTCTAAAAATCTAAGAACCTAAACCTAAATAAAATAATACCTAAAAATAAAATAATTACAAAAAACCTAAACCTAAATAAAATAAAAACATAAACTAAAGCCTAAACCTAAAAATAAAATAAAATAAACTAATATAAATAAACTAAAATAAAATAAATAATATCCTAAACTAAATAAAAAAAATAAATTAAACCTAAGAATAAAAATCTAAATAAAATAAAAATAAAAAAACCAAAATAAACCTAAAATAAAAACTAAATAAAAACATAAACCTAAAAATGAAACCTAAAAATAAGTAAAAATTAAAACATAAACCCTAAACTAAAAAAAACCAAAACTTAAATAAAAATAAAATAAAATAAATAAGATAAAACTATACCTAAACTAAAAGAAACTAAACTAAAATAAATAAAACCTAAACCTAAACTAAAAAATAAAACCTAAAAATAAACCTAAACTAACAACCAAAAACCTAAACCTAAACATAAAAAATAAAATAAAAACCTAAACCTAAACTTAAAAATAAAAAATAAAACCTTAACCTAAAAAATAAAATAAAAGTAAAACTCAACTAAACAATAAACATAGATCGAAACCTAAACCTATAAAATAAAATAAAATAAAAAACCTAAAATAAAATAAATAACCCTAAAATAAATAAAGTAAATTAAAGAAAAATAAAAAATAAACATAAATAAAAATGAAAAATAAAATAAACTAAAATAAATAAAAACTAAAGTAAATAAACTCAATAAAACTAAACCTACCAGTCTACTTAATTTTTTTTTAAAAAAAAACCCTAAACCCTAAGCTAACCCTAAACCCTAAGTTAACACTAAACCCTAAACCCTAAAAACCATAAATCCTAAAGCCTAAAGCCTAAACACTAAACTCTAAACCCTAAATGCTAAACCCAAACCCTAAAACATAAACCCTAAAACTCTAAACCTTAAAACCCTAAACCCTAAACCCTAAGTCTTAGAAACCTAAAAACCTAAACCTAAACTAAATAAAACTTAAAAATAAAATATATCAAAAAACTTAAACCAAAATAAAATAAAAAAATAAAATGAAATAAAAACCTAAACAAAAACCAAAATCTAAACCTAAAAATAAAATAAAATAAACTAACAAAAATAAATTAAAACCTAAAATAAATAAAAAAAATAAACCTAAGAATGAAAAACCTAAATAAAAATAAAATTAATCAAAAATTAAAAAATAAAATAAACCTAAAATATAAACAAAATAAAAAACTAAACCTAAAAAATAAACCTAAAAATAAGACCTAAAATTAATTAACTAAATAAAACCTAAACCCTAAATTAAAAAGAAATTTAAACCTAAAATAAAAATAAAATAAATAAATTAAAATAAAACTAAACCTAAACTAGAATAAACTAAACTAAAATAAATAAAACCTAAACCTAAACCTAAACCTGAACCTAAACTAAATAAAATATAATAAACTAAAAATAAACCTAAACTTAAACTAAAAAATAAAACCTAAAAATTAACCTAAAATAAAAACCTAAAGCCTAAACCTAAAAAAATAAAATAAAAATCTAAACTTAAACCTCAAAATAAAAAATAAAACCTAAACCTTAAAAACAAAAACTCAACTAAAAAATAACGCTAAACCTAAACTTAAAATGAACTACCAAAATAAAAAAAATTCTAAACATAAAATAAAATTAAAAAAAACCTTAAAAAACCTAAATATAAATAAAGAAATACCTAAACCCTAAACTAAAAAAATACTAAACTTAAAATAAACAAAATAAAATAAACCTAAACCTAAACTAAAATAAAAAAGATCCTAAACCTAAATCTAAAATAAACTAAACCTAAACCCTAAACTAAATAAAATAAAATAAACTAAAAATAAACCTAAACCAAAACTAAAAAATAAAACCAAAAAATAAATCTAAAATAAAAACTTAAAACATAAACTTAAAAAAATAAAATAAAAACTTAAACATAAAATTAAAAAAATAAAGTAAAAATAAAACTAAACTAAAAAATAAACCTAAAATACAACAAAAAAATAAACTAAGATAAATAAATAGAAAATAAATAAACTAAACTAAATAAAAATAAAAAATAAACATAAATAATAACATAAAATAAACTTAATAAACTAAATAAACCTAAACCTACCGATTTGCTTGATTTATTTTTAAAAAAAACCTAAACCCTAACCGTAAACACTAAATCCTAAAACCTAAACCCTAAACCCTACACCTACAACTATAAACCCTAAACCTTAAACCCTAAAAAAAAAAGAACCCTAAACCATAAACCCTAAACCCTAAACCCTAAACTGTAACCCTAACCCTAAACACTAAACCCTAAACCATAAATCCTAAAACCTTAAACCTTAAACCTTAACCCTAACCCTAAGCTAAACCTAAATACTAACCTAAAGCTAAACTAAACCTAAACCCTAAACCACTAATCCAATAAACCTGTTAATCCAAACCTTAATCCCTAAACCCAAAACCCTAAACCCTAAACCCTAAAAACCCTAAACCTTAAAGTCTAAACATTAAACCATAAACCCTAAACCCTAAACCCTATCCCTAAACCATAAACCCTAAAACCCTAAACCCTAAACTTAAACCCTAAAATTAAAATAAAAAAAACCTTAATTAAAACTTAATAAATCCTAAACCCTAAACCTTATAATTAACCCTAAACAACAAACCTAAAAACCTTAAACCCAAAACCCTAAACCCTAAACCCTATAAATGTAAACACCTAAACCTAAACTTAATAAAACCTAAAAATAAAATAAACAAAAAAAACCTAAACCTAAATAAAATAAAAAAATAATATAAAATAAAAACTTAAACTAAAGCCTAAAACTAAACCTAAAAATAGAAGAAAATAAAAACTAAACTCAAATAAAATAAATAAAAACCTAAACTAAATGGAAAATAAAATAAACAAAAAAAGTTAAATAAAATAAAAACTAAAGGTAAAATTAAAATACAAAATCCAAAACCCTAAACCTAAACCCAAAACCCTAAACTTACAACCCTAAACCTTATACCTTAAACCCTAAACCCTAAACCCTAAAAATGTAAAAACTCTAAACCTAAACTTAATAAAACCTAAAAATAAAATAAACAACAAAAACCTAAACCAAAATAAAATAAAAAAATAATATAAATTAAAAACCTAAATTAAAACCTAAAATTAAACCTAAAAATAGAAGAAAATAAAAACTAAACTTAAATAAAATAAATAAAAGACTAAACTAAACTAAAAATAAAATAAATAAAAAGCTAAATAAAATAAAAACTAAAGGTAAAATTAAAATACAAATTCTAAACCCTAAATTCTAAAATTAACCCTAAACCCAAAACCCTAAACATGCAACCCTAAACCTTAAACCCTAAACCCTAAACCCCAAACCCTTAAAAATCTTAAACCCTAAACCCTAAAAAGAAAAAAAATAAAAAAACCCTAACCCTAAATGCAAAACCCTAAAAACTAAACCATCAAACCCTAAAACCTACAACCCAAAACCATAAAAGCTAAACCCGAAACCTTAAATCCTAAATAGTAAAAACATAAAAACCTAAACCTAAACAAAATTGAGTAAAAAAACTTAAACCAAATAAATAAAAAATAAAATAAAATAAAAACCTAAACTTAAAAATAAAATAAAATAAAAAATAAAAACTAAACTAAAATAAAGTAAATAAAAACCTAAACTAAACTTAAAAAATAAAATAAACCTATAAATAAATAACCTAAATAAATTAAAACACAAATGCAAAATAAAAATAAATTTAACCTAAAATAAAATAAAAACTAAATAAAATCCTAAACCTTAACAAAAAACCTAAGAATCAAACTTAAAAATAAATAAAAAATGAAACCTAAATGGTAAACTAAAAAAAATCTAAACCTAAAATAAATAAAATAAAATAAATTTAAACCTAAACTAAAATAAATAAAACCTAAATCTAAACCTAAACCTTGAGCTAAATAAAATAAATAAAACTAAAAATAAACCTAAACATAAACTAAAAAATAAAACCTTGAAATAAACCTAAAATAAAAACCTAAAACCAAAACCTAAACAAATAAAATAAAAACCTAAACCTAATCCTACAAATAAAAAATTAAACCTAAACCTAAAAACTAAAATAAAAATAAAACTAAACTAAAAAATAAACATAAACCTAAACCTAAAAAATAAACTAAAATAAAAAAAACTTAACTAAAATAAATAAACTAACAAAATAAAAAAAATAAACCTAAACAAAAATAAAAAAATAAAATAAAATAAAATAAAAAATATACTAAATAAACCTAAACCTATCGATTTACTTAATTTAAAAAAAACCATAAACCCTAAACCTTAAGCCCTAATGCCTAAAACTAACCCTGAACCCTAAATCCTAAACCCTAAATCCTAAACCCTAAACTCTAAAGCCTAAACACTAACCCTAAACCATAAACCCTAAACCCTAAACATTAAAATCTATACTCTTAACTAACCCTAAACCCTAAACCCTAAAAACCCTAAATGCTAATGCCTAAAATCTAAACCTTACTCCATAAACCCTAAACTATCCCTAAACCTTAAACCTTAAGCCCTAAAAACCCTAAACCCTAAAGCTTAAACACTAAACCCTAAACCCTAAACCCTAAACCCTAAACCTAGAAAACCATAAACCCTAACACCTAACCCTAAACCTTAAAAACTAAAAGCATAAACCATAAAAATTAAAACCCTAAACCCTAAACCCTAAATAATAAACCTAAAAAAAAATCCTAAAAATAAATAAATAAAACTTAAACCCTAAATAAAAAAATCTAAACCTAAAATAAAAATAAATTAAACTTAAACCTACATAAAAAACCTAAAATAAAAAAAATAATTCCTAAACCTGAACCTAAAATAAACTAAACCTAAACCCTGAACTAAATAAAATTAAATAAACTAAAAATAAACATAAACATAAACTAAAAATAAAACCTATAAATAAATCTAAAATAAAAAGCTAAAGCCTAAACCTAAATCTAAAAATATAAAATAAAACCTAAACCTAAAACATAAAATAAAAATAAACCTAAAATATAAAATAAACATAAAACTAAACCTAAAACTAAAAAATAAACTAAAATAAATAAACCTAAACTAAATAAACTAAACTAAATAAAAATAAAAAAATAAACTTAAATAAAAATAAAAACTAAAATAAAAAAATAAAATAAATAAACTAAATAAACCTAAACCTATCGGTTTGCCTAAACCTTAACCTTAAACCCTAAACCCTAAACCTACAACCCAAAACCCTAAACCCTAAACCTCTTATGGTTATTATTGTGATTATTGTGTTTTGGGCTCTTTTGTTTATGCATCTTGTTATAGATCTGGTAGAAATCTTCTTTGGGATAATTTGAGGAATTTTGCCCTCACAACAAACCTTGTAGGTGGTGATTTCAACACCATTTTAATCTCTTCTGAATGAAGTAGTGGTTTCTATAATAATATTCAATCCATAGAAGATTTCTCCAATATGATCCTTGATTATAATTTGATTAATATTGGATTTAAGGGCTCTAATTATACTTAGCGAAACTCTAGACTTTGGCAAAGGTTGGATCAGATTCTTTTTAATACTCATTGGATTACTCAATGGTCTATTACTTCTGTTGACCATTTAAGCTCTCTTTTTGATTTCTATTAAAGATAATTCTAATAAAAACCTTGTCAGATCATGCTATTCTTCTGATTTCTATTAAAGATAATTCTAATAGACTAAAAAACCACCCCTCTCCTTTAAGATTTCAAAACATATGGATTCAACATATTAATATTTTTAATGTTGTAGCAAATAATTGGAAAGCTCCTTTCCATCCTGATAATTCAATTATGGGGATGAATAGACTTTGGTTTAAACTTAAAAGACTTAAACAAAATTTGGGCTGGTGAAATAAGCATTATTTTAAAAACCTATTTGCTAATATTAAACATATGGAAAAATTGGTTTGTGATCTTGAAGTCTCTGTTATTTCTTATCCTTCTAAGATTACAGACTTGACTGAGGTGAAAGATAAACTTGTTAAATTCCAAAATATGGAAGAGACTTATTGGTGCCAAAAAGTTTCTAGTAAACATATTGTGGATGGTGACATGAATACTAGGTATTTCCATGCTTTGGTTAATGAAAAGAGAGCTTTAAATAGTATTCAAAAAATTAGAAATGATAATGGATATTAGACTATGGAGAATAATGATATTAAGGAATCTATTATTAATTTTTTTTGAAATATGCTTAATAAAATTGCTCTTATGAAGCTATTTCTTAGTTGCACTTGAGTCCTTCTATTATTACTAATGATGATAAAGATTTGCTTACCATTGTGCTTAATGAAGATGAAATTTTCAAAGTTCTAAATAACATGAACATAGATTCTATTTCTAGTCTGAAGGTTTTCACGACTCAATTCTTTCAAAAATGTTGTTTTATCATTAAAAATGATTTGATTAAGGCTGTGATTGATTTTTTTTAATGGTAATCCATTTCCTATATATTTTTCTAATACTTATATTGTTCTCATACCTAAGAAAGATAATCCAGACTATTGGAGTGATTTTAGACCTATTAGTCTTTGCACCTTCTTCAAAAAGCTGATTTCCAAAATTCTTACCAACAGACTTAGTCCTTCACTTAATAGAATTATCTCTCTCAACTAAACTGGCTTTGTTAGAGGTAGATCCATTTCTAAAAATATTTTACTTGCCCAAGAATTAATTCAGGATCTTGATGCCAAGACTAGAGGTGGCAACATTATTTTCAAATTATATATTATCAAAGCCTTTGATAACATCTCTTAGGATTTCCTTTTCCATATTCTAAATTTATTTGATTTTGATAAATTTATTTTTTTATAAAAATTATATTAATAATGCTTAGTTTTTTATTTTGCTTAATGGGGAAGCCTTGGTTTTTTTCCTCCATGGCTTACGATAAGATCCTTTATCTCTTACTTTATTTATTATTCGTTGAGTTCTTATCTAGAGCATCAATGATTTATTCTTAAATATTCTTAGTATGTACTACGTAATTTTGGTGGTCTTCTATTTCCCATTTAGGTTTTGTAGATAATTTCTTTATTTTTTTTGCAATGCTTATATTCATCACATCAAGCATCTCAAATCTTTTTAAATAGATTTGGTAGAGAAAGTGGCCATTATCTATCAATGATAATAAAATTTATTTTAACAGTTCCTCTAGTATCTCCAATAATAAAATCAATCAAATCATGCATATCACTAATTTTAAACATCAACACTTACCTCTTAAGTACTTGGGTGCTCCTCTCTTTAAAGGCCCGAAACATTCTCATCTCTTTGACGACTTAATTCAAAAAAGTTCAAATAAAATATCTATTTGGTAATTCCATTTACTTTCCTTTGGTGGTAGGCTCACTATTCCTAAAAGCACTCTCAACTCAATGCCTCCTTATTTGATTCATACTATTATCCCCACTAATGCTACACTTATTAGAATTGATCATTTGCTTAAAAAAATTTTTTAGGGCTCCAATAATTCTACCAAAAGAATGCATTGGACATCTTGGCATAAATGATGTGGTCTTTTGGGAGAAGGTGCTCTTGGTTGCAAGCTTATTCGTGAAGCTATCACTGCCTTCTCTCAAAAGCTCTGATGGGATTTTAGAAAGAATGATAGCCTTTAGGCTAATTTTATGATGGAAAAATATTGATAAGGTAAACACCCCCTTAACTGTGCTTATAAAGTTGGTGACTCTCCGGTTTGGAAAAGGCTTTGCTAAATTAAATGGGTTATTGAATCATTAATATCTTGGGGTATTCTGTCGGGTTCTTCCTTCTTTTGGTAAGATAATTGGATTGGCAACGACTCTATTGACACCACTTATCTGCCCACTCTACTACTGCTATCAAAGTTAATTCTTTTTGGGTTAATAATAATTAGAAAGAAAGCAAACTTTAGAATTATCCCTATTTCTCTTTTTGATAACTTCAGAAATATCCCCATTTCTTCTAACATACCTATTCAAATTTTTCTTAAGCTTTCTTATAATTTTGACTTTGTTCTTAAAGAGGTTTGGAATTTTATTTGAGATAAAAAGAACCCCTCTAATGTTTTTATTGAACTTTGGAACAATATCATTCCCATTTCCCATTTGGTTTTAGCTTGGAGGATTTTGATTTTATTCTGGACTCTTTGCTTTGGACTAAAGGGTTTTACTTACCTTCAAAATGCTATTGTTGCTTTCATATTGAAAATGTAAATCATATTTTTGTCAATGGTGCTATTGCTTCTAAATTATGGTTTTGGTATGATGATTTATTAAATACCAACTATTTTTAGGGTTCTCTTTCTTTATATCAACTTTTTGAAGTCTATTTCAAAAATACAATGAAAGGTCATATCAAAGTTTTAATTGCTATTACCCTTATCTAGTTCATCCGGATGGACATAAATGATGCTAAATATCATGGTATTCCTATGAACCATAAAAGAATCCTAGCTAGAACTAAAGAAAATATTCATGCTCTTTTTAATGCCAATCTTATTAGTAATATTTATTTTAGAGGTTATAAATTTGTGGCTAAAAAATTTGGTATCATTCTGCTTGGGTTTGACTCTTGTAAAAGTGCTAGGATTATCCATTGGATCAACCTAAAGATAATTTGATTAAAGTGAATACTGATGGTTCTATTGCTTCCAATAAATATAGCTTTGGTGGTATCCTTAGGGATTCGAAAGGTACTGTCATTTGTTTTTTCTAATCCTTTCAAAGCCTGTTCTGTTATTTTTGTTGAGCTTATGGCTCTTATTAAAGCTATTAAAATTTGTTTGAATAGAGGTTTCCTCAACATCTAGATTGAATATGATGCTCTCTTGCTTCTTGGCATGCTTAATTCCAATAGAAATGGGAATGCTAAATTATTTTATCTTCTTAATCATACTAAAAATCTTCTTTCTCAAGTTTCTTTTAAAATTTCCCACATCCTTCGTGAAGGTAATGCTTGTTCTGATTACTTAGCTAACTTTGGTACCAACTTAACTAAGTTCACTTTATTTGACAACCAAACTTTGTCTAAACTATTAAAAGGTTTGCTTAATCTAGATAATATTGGATTGCCTTATCTCAAATTATAAATTCTTGGCTTGGTTTTTGTTGTTGGTTTTTGATGATCTTTTCCTTTTGGTTGCCCATTGTTAAACCCTCTTTGGGTTATGGTTATCTACTTATTTTCTCTCTTTGTCCTGAGCTGGGTAATGTTTTTGATCTCTTACTTTTGCATTGGCCTAGTTTTTTCTACCTAGTGGCTATTGTAATTGTAGCCTAGGTTGTTTTATTTTTTTTCAGCTTGGTGGCTTCTATCTTTCTGGCTAGGTGTTTACCATAATTTTCCTTGGCTATTTTTATATCCTCCTTTTGGGTTGTGGCTATGGTTGTTGTAGGTTTTTTTTGTATGGGTTTTGCCTCTTTTCTAGGCTGCTTGCTAACTTACCTTAGTTGGATATGCTGCTATGGTGGTTGACACGGTGGCTTTGTTGGTTGGCTGGCAATTTTGGCTAGTTTGGTTGGTTGGTTGGTTGGCTAGTTTGGCTATTTTTTTCATTTTCTATTGGTGATTGATCTGGGGGGATGTTGGTGGTTTATCTCTGGCTTGATTTTGGCATGGTGGAGGTTATTGGTTGGTTGTTATTTTCTCTATGTTGTTGACTGTGCTTGGTGGTTAGTTTTGTTGATTTTATTTTGTTTGTTTTGGTTATGGTTTTAACCACCTCCTATATTGGTCTTCCTCTCTTGGCTTCAGTGGCTTTGGCTTTGGGTATTATTCTAGATTGGCTAGTTGAAGGTTGTTTTGTGGCTGTTAGTTCACCTCGAGTGTTGGTGGCTTAGTTGGGTGCCTTTATTGCTACTATTCATGTTGGTTGGCTTGTAGTTTATCTTACTGGGCTGTGTACTTTTTTGTCTTTGCTTGGCAGTTCTACTTACCTAGATCAAATTTTCTTTTTCCTTGGTTGGGTTTGGTGGATATTGTCTGCTTCTACCCTTTCCCTGGATGTGTTGGGAGATTTTGGCTTCATGACTGGTATTGGTCTTTACAGTAGCTTGGGTCTTCTATTATTATGGTGGTTGGCTAGGAGGATATTTTGGCTGGCTGGTTTGGTTGGTTGTATTGGTTGGTCGGGTTGCTTGGAGGGGTGGTTGTTTTAGCCAATTTTTTCTGCTCCTATGGTAATTGCTCTAAAAACCTACTAGTGTTCTTTCTATGACCTATATTTCTGGTTTCCTCCTACTTTATTTTTTCTCTCTTGGCTGCAACTGACCCCCTTTTTCTTATTTGGGTGGTAGCTTTGCTGCCCACCCTTTTCGTAGTTAGGCTAGGTGTTTTTACTAGCTCTTTTTTCTACTTTGTTGGTGGAGGATATGAGCACTGATGTTTTTCTTTTTTTTGCTCTTGTTTGTCCGGTTTGTGTTGTAACCCCTATCATGATGCTTGCTCCTATTAATTTTCTTAATCTTGTTTGATGGTGGCATTGGGGGTGCTCTTACTATATTGCTGCTATCCCTAATGGTAGGTTGATTATCTGCCTTATTGGGCTTGGTTATTCTGGTGGCTTGGTGGTTGGCTATTATGTTAGTTATTTGGATGATTTTCTTGCCTTGTTGGATGATGGACTTTAGATGATGGGCTATATGAGGTATGTTGGCTATGATGAGCTTGATGTTTCCCACTCTTTCTTCTTTTGGCTGGTAGCACTATATGTAATTGTAGCCCTTCTCCTGAAGTTTGGATTACATACATAGTTGCTCTTGAGATGATTGTAACGAGCTTGAGCCTTTTCTTTTACTTTACCTTTATTTTCTCTTACTTTTATGCTCACTTAATTGTAATCATCCTTTCAAAAGTTTGTTGCAGATTTCATTTATAGGTTGGGAGAGTCTTGTAGGTGGATCTTGTTGGTATCAAAAAAACCAAATGATGTTTGCTGCTACTCACATGGATTTTCTAATGTTGATTTTTTGCTTTTTCTTTTGCTTTCTTTCCTTCATTATTGTAATAGTTAGGGGGTTCATCTCTTTAGAATTTATTGTAGCTCTTTGAGCATTAGCTTTGAGATTTACCCCCTCTAAGGACTTTGTACTTTTTCTTTATGGAAATAAAATTTCCCTAATTTCCCTAAATGAAAACCCTAACCCTAAACCCTAAACCCTAAACCCCAAACCTTAAACCTAAACCTAAAGTAACTAAATAGATTAAAAAATAAACCTAAACCCTAAAACCTAACAAAACTAAACCTAGTCCTAAACTTAAACCCTAAGAATGGGCAGAACCTTGATTGCAGGAACATCACCATCAACCAAGCTTAATCTAGATCTAGTGATGGAGGTGAAGGTGAAGGCAGAAGTTATCACAGTGGTGGTGGGGGATATGGAGGTGGTGGTCAAAGAAATGGTGGTTATGGAGAGGTTACAACCGTGGTGGTGGCATTGGGAGAGATTGGGGGATATGATGGTGGATCTCCACTGAGAGGTCGTGGTAGTCTGGGGAACTGGAGAAATTGAAGACTAATCCACTACTACTTATGGAACTAAGTCTTTACATTAGAGATGGTTCTAGTTATCTAGGGTTTCAGATTTGCTTTATGCATGCTCATTTTTTTATGTCTTAGAAAACTTGGTGTGCTACCTAGTTGATGAAATTAAAAAGAAGAAATGTTGAGTCTGAATTTATTCTCTGTTAAAAAAAAACCAAAATCCCTAAACCCTAAACTAAAACTTGAACCCTAAACCTAAAACCTAAAACCTAAACCCTAAAAACCCTAAATCATAAACCCTAAACCTTAAAACCCTAAACCCTAAACCCTAAACCCTAAACCCCAAAACCCTAAACCCTAAACCCTAAGACCTAAACCCTAAATGTTGAACTCTTCTAATGTTTTCATTAAGCTTTAGAATAATATCATTCCCATTTCTTATTCCATATTAACTTGGAGGATTTTAAATATATTTACACCTAGTGATTCCTTGCTCTGGATTAAAGAGTTTCACCAACCTTCCAAGTGTTATTATTACTTTCATATCAAAAATGTTAATTATGTTTTTGTTAATGGGACTATTGCTTCTAAATTGTGGATTTGGTATGATGATTTATTTAACACTAACTATTTCCATGGCTCTCTTTCTTTATATCAACTTCTTGAAGTCTGTTTCCACAAAACTATGAAAGGTCATATCAAAGTTCTTATTATTATTTCCCATATTTGGTTCATTTGGATGGATCGAAATGATGCTAAATATCATAGTATCCCTAAGAACCATAAAAGGATCATTACTAGAACCAAAGAAAAAAAATTCATACTTTGTTTAATGCTAATCTCATTAATAATATCAGTTTAGAGGTATAAATTTATGGCTAAAAGATTGGGTATCACTCTGCCAGATGTTTCTTTTAGTAAGAGTGCTAGGATTATCCATTTAATCAAACCTAAAGTGAACTTTATTAAAATAAATACTAATGGCTCTATTTCCTTTAATAAATATGGTTAAGGTGGTATTCTTAGGGTTTACAGAAGATTTGTCATTTGTTCGTTTGCTTAACCCCTTAAAGCAAGTTCTGTTATTTATGTTGAGCTTATGGCTATTAATAAAGCTATTGATATTTCTTTGAACAAAGGCATCTTTAATATTTGGATTGAATTTGATGCAGTTATTTTACTTGACATGCTCAATTCTAATAAAATGGGGAATGCTGACCTATTTTACCTTCTTAATCACACTAAAAGCCTCCTCTCCCAATTTTGCTATGAAATTTCTCTTATTTTTTGTAAAGGTAATGCTTGTGTGGATTTCCTGACCAATTTGGGTGCTGAGTCAAATAAACTCATTCTATTTGATAATCAAAATTTATCGAAGATTCTGAGAGGCTTTGTTAATCTAGATAACACTGTATTTCCTTACATTAGATTTTAACTTTTGTCTTAGTTTTGTTGGTTTCTTGCTTATGTATGGTTATTGGTTGTTTCTTTTTTGTTGCCCCTTGTTGGGATGAGTCTTTATTGTTCTTCTTTAGGGACCTAGCTATCATCATTTTCTATGAGTGCTGCCTAGATGTTTGGGTAGCATCCTATTGGGTTATGCCTTTGCTTGAATTTGGCTTTTCCCTTTTTTTAATTATTGTTGGTTTTGCCTCTAATTTTGATTGGCTTTTCCTTACTTGAGAAGGATTTTACACTGCTACGGTTCGGCCTGGTGCATGCAATTGTTTGCTTCTACCCTTTGTCTGGCTATCTTGGGGGGTTATTATTTGATGCCTATTATTGATCTTTTCAATCTTGACTCTATGCTGGTCTTTTGGTATATCCTTTTCCTATTTTGTCTTGGTAGCTTTCATTTATTGGTTACCCCTCACCTTATGGTTGAAGGTATCGATAGTGTCATTGATTTTCTATTTTCTCTTGTTAGTTGGTGGTCCTCCCAGCTTGACTTTTGTCTAGGGAGAATACCATCTTATTTCTTGTTTGTTTTTTGTTGCCTTCTGTTGGGTTGTAGCTATGCTTGTTGTTCCCTATATTGGGATTGCCTCTCTTTTAGGTTGGATACTGTGGTATTTGGCTAGGTGGTTTTGTGGGTTGGCTGGTTAGGTTAGCTATGTTGGCTGGCTGGGTTGGTTGGCTGGGTGGTTGTGATGGTCATTTTCTTTCTGCTCTATTCTTGGCTGGTCTGGCAGCCTATTTGGTGGTTTCTATTTGGTTTGGTTTTGGCCTTGTTGTGGTTGGTTGTTGGTTATTATTTCTAGGCTATTTGGTTGGGTGGTCGCTATTCGCCTTGGGTACCGCTATCTTGTTTGTCGGTGTTTATTTTGGTAGTGGCTTGGCAAGTTTTGGTTGGATGTGTTATGGTTGGTTTCTTGGTTTGTAATGGTGGCTTGGCTATTTTTCCGCTACACATGGTGGTGATTTTCCTGTGTTTTCTGATGCCCTTTCTCCTTATAGGATGGTTTTCCTCTCCGGTGTTGTTTTCTTATTGCTATCTTTCTTTGAGTTGAGGTTTTATGGCTATTTTTTTATTATTTTGCCTCCTTTATTTTTGATTGGTTGTCTGCTAGTGTTGGCCTTTCTCTTTGACTTGGTTTTGAATTGCTAGTGTTTTGGAGATAGTTGTGGAATGTTGTCTTGGTTTTAGGCTACTATTAGTGTTTTTTCTGGTCACACTTGTGGGATTGTTTCTATCCATGGTGGGTTTGCTATCCTCAATCGCCTTGGTTGTCGCTTCTTTCATTTGTTGTAGTGTCTTTATTGATGATCCTTCCTTTCTAGTTTGGTGGCCTTTATTTGGCTGGAAGACTTTGTGGGCTAGTTATTTCTATTATTTTGGATGCTGGTACTAGAAACTTGTTGATTATCACTCTTTGACTGAATGCCTTCAACAATGTAAGTGGGCTATGATGGCTAGGATGATTCCCTACTATCTTTTGGCTGGTAGCATTATATGTGACTATAACCCATCTTTTGAAGTTTGGATGCTCACATATGGGTTGCCCCTTAAGATGATGATGATTGAGCCTAAGCCTTATTTGAAAGTTTTTCTTATTTTGTTCTTCATTTTGTGCTTAAGCTTGATTCTATTAGCTTTGCTTATTTCTTCCTTTAGTTTGCGTGATTCGCTTATGTTAAAGGTACATCGAGGCTTGTGCTTAAAGGGTTATCGAAGTTATTGTTGATTAGTTTACTATTTTATGACTTGTATTGCTTTAGTGTCTTAGTCTCAGATTTATTATTTCTATTTTAATTTCTCTTTATTATACTTAGATAGAGATTTAGCTCTTTAGGTTTCTTGCAGCTCTTTGAGTGGTAGATCTTTGAGCTTTACCCCTATTAAGGACCTTGTACCCTTCTTTTTATGGTAATAAAATTTTTTAATTCTCCTAAAAAAAACCCTAAACCCTAAACACTAAACTAATCATAAATCTTAAACCCTATACCCTAAACCCTAAAAAGCTAAAAACCTAAACCTAAACTAAATAAAACTTAAAAATAAAATAAATAAATAAAACATAAACCAAAATAAAAAAAATAAAACTAAAACCAAAACTTAAACCTAAACTTAAAAAGAAAATAAAATAAAAATTAAAAATTAAACTAAAATAAAGTAATTAAAAACCAAAACTAAATTAAAAAATAACAAACCTAAATAAATTAAAAACTAAACCTAAAATAAAAATAAAATAAACCTAAAATAAAATAAAATAAAAACTAAATAAAAACTTAAACCGAAAAAATAAACCTAAAAAAAACCTAAAATAATAAAAAAAAACCTAAACCCTAAACTAAAAAAAAAAACCTAAACCTGAAAAAAAAATAAACTTAAACCTAAACTAAAATAAACTTAACAAAAATAAATAAAATCTAAACCTAAACCCAAAATAAACAAAACCTAAATTTAAACCTAAAATAAAATAAAATAAACTAAAAATAAACCTAAATCTAAACTAAAAAATAAAACCTAAAAATAAACCTAAAATAAAAACCTAAAACCTTAAACAAAGAAATTAAAATAAAAATCTAAACCTAAACATAAAAAATTAAAATTAAAACCTAAACCTAAAAGATAAAATAAAAATAAAACTAAACTAAAAAAAAAACTCCTAAACCAAAAATAAAAAATAAAAAATAAACTAAATTACAGAACCCAAACTAAAATAAATTAATTTAAAGTAAATAAACTATACTAAATAAAAATAAAAATAAACCTAAAGAAAATAAAAATAAAAATAAAAACTAAAATATATTTAAAAAAATAAACTAAATAAACTTGAACCTACTACCCCTTTACATAATTTTAAAAAAATAAAAAAACCCTAATCAGAACCCTAAACCCTAAAACTAACCCTAAACCCTAAACCTACAACCCTAAACCCTAAAATCCTAAACCCTAAACCCTAAACCCTTAATCCTAAACCCTAAACCCTAAAACCCTGAATCCTAAGCCCTAAATCCTAAACCCTAAACCCTAAAATCTACAACCCTAGACCTTAAACCGTAAACCCCAAAACACTAAACCCTAAACCCTAAAAGTAAACTAAATAAAACCTAAAAAATAATAAATAAAAAACCTAAACCTAAATAATATAAAAAAATAAAATAAAAGAAAAACCTAAACTAAAACATAAACCTAAACCTAAACCTAAAAATAAAAAAATATAAAAAATAAAAACTAAACTAAAATAAAATAAATAAAAACTTAAACTAAACTAAAAAATAAAATAAACCTAAAATAAAAAACCTAAATAAAGTAAAACAAAATGTAAAATAAAAATAAAATAAACAAAAAATTAAATAAAATAAAAACTAAATAAAAACCTAAACCTAAAAAATAAATCTAAACCCTAAACTAAAAAAAAACCTAAACCTAAAATAAAGAAAATAAAATAAACATAAACCTAAACTAAAATAAACAAAACTAAAATAAATATTACCTACAACACTAAACCGTAAACCTTAAACCCTAAATCCTAAAACCATAAACCCTAAACCCTAAACCCTAAAAACCAAAAAATTGAAACCTAAACTAAATAAAACCCTAAACCCTAAAACTAATCCTAAAGCTTAAACCCGAAACCCTAAACCTACAACCCTAGACCCTAAACCCTATACCCTAAAACCATAAACCCTAAACCCTAAACCTTAAACCCTAATCCCTAATCCCTAAACCCTAAACCCTAAAACCTACAACCCTAAACCCTAAACCCAAAACCCTAAACCCTAAACCCTAAATCGTAAACCCTAAACCCTAAAAACCTAAAAACCTAAACCTAAATAAAATAAAATAAAATAAAATAAAATTAAAACCTAAATTAAAACCTAAACCTAAACTAAACTAAAAAAGATAAAAAAAACCTTAAAATAAAAAACCTAAATAAAATAAAACTAAAGGTAAAATAAAAATAAAGTAAACCTAAAATAACATAAAATAAAACTAAGAAAAACATAAACTTAAAAATAAAACCTAAAAATAAATAAAAAAATAAAACCTAAACCCTAAACTAAAAAAAAAACATAAACCTTAAATAAAATTAAAATAAACTCAACCAAAATAAACTAAACTAAAATAAATAAAACCTAAACCTGAACCTAAAATAAACTAAACCTAAACCTAAACCTAACTAAGTAAAATAAAATATACTAAAAATAAACTTAATCCTAAACTAAAAAATAAAACCTAAAAGTAAACTTAAAATAAAACTTAAAATCTAAAACTAAAAAAATAAAATAAAAACCTAAACCTAAAACTAAAAATAAAAAATAAAACCTAAACCTTAAAAATAAAATAAAAATAAAAATAAACTAAAAAATAAACAAAAACCTAAACCTTAACCTAAAAAATAAACTAAAATAAAAAACCTAAACTAAAATAAATAAACTAAACTAAAAAATATTAAAAAATAAACCAAAACAAAAATATAAAATAAATTAAATAAACTAAAAAAACCTAAACCTACTATTTTACTTAATTTAAAAAAAACCCTAAGCCCTAAACCCTAAACCATAAATACTAAACCTTAAACCCTAAACCCTAAACCATAAAACTAACCCTAAACCTTAAACCAACAACCCTAAACCTGCAACCCTAAACCCTATAAAACCCTAAACCCTAAACTAAAACATAATCCTAAAATAGAAAACCTTAACCTAAACCTAAACTAAATAAATTAAAACCTAAACCTAAATAAACCTAAATAAACTAAAAAATAAACCTAAACCTAAACCTAAAATACAAAAAAAAAAAAAAACTAAACTTAAACCTAAACCTAAAACTTAAACCTAAACCTAAACCTAAAACCTAAAAAAACCTTAACCTAAACCTAAACCTAAACTAAACTAAATAAATAAAAATAAAAATAAAAACTAAACCTAAATTAAAACCTATACCTAAAAAAATAAACTAAATAAAATAAAATAAACTAAAATAAATCAATAAATAAAATAAAACCTAAACCTAAAACTAAACCTAAACCTAAACCTAACCTAAACCTAAAATAAACTTAAGCCCAAACCTAAACTAAATTGGAAAATTAAAAACTAAAAACCCTAAAGCTAAAAAACCTAAACCTAAATAAAACCTAAACCTTAACTAAACTAAATAAACCTAAACCAGAACCTAAACCTAAAAATAACACTAAAACCTAAACCTAAACTTAAAAAAAAATTGACCTAAAAAATAAACATAAACCTAAACCTAAACCTAAAAAACAAAATAAAATAAAAATCCTAAACTAAAATAAATAAACTAAACCAAATAAAAACTAAAAATAAACCTAAAAAAATATAAAATTAACTAAATAAACTAAATAAACCTAGACCTACCAATTTACTTATTTTTTTAAAAAAATCATAATCACTACATCTTAAACCCTAAACCCTAACCCTAACCTTAAACCCTAAACCCAAAACCCTAAATCCTAAATCTAACCTTAAACCCTTAACCCTAAACTGTAAATTGTAAATCCTAAACCCTAAACCATAACCATAACCCTAAACCCTAAACCCTAAAACACTAAATCATAAATCCTAAATTAACCCTAAACCTTAAACCCTAAAAACCCTGAACCCAAAAGCTTAAACCTAAAACCCTAAACCCTAATCTAATCATAAACCCTAAGCTAACCCTAAATATTAAACACAAAAAAGCCTAAGCCCTAAAGCCTAAACACTAATCCCTAAACCCTAAACCCTAACCCTAAACCCTAAACCCTAAAACCCTAAACCCAAAACCCTATACCTTAATCCCTAACACTAAACACTAAATCATAAACCCTAAACCCTAAAACCCTAAACCATAAACCCTAAACACTAAACCCTAAACCCTAAATTATGAACCCTAAACCCTAAAACCTACAACCCTAGACCCTAAACCCTAAACCCTAAACCATAAACCCTAAGCCCTAAACCATAAACCTTAAACCCTAAACATTAAACCCTAAAAACATAAAATCCTAAACCTAAACTAAATAAAATCTAACATTAAAATAAATAAAATACCTAAACTTAAATAAAATAAAAACCCAAACCTAAAAATAAAGCTAAAACAAAAACAAAATAAAAAATAAGAACTAAACTAAAATAAAATATAAAAAAACCAAAACTAAACTAAAAAAATAAAATAAACCAATAAATAAATAACCTAAATAAAATTAAAACTAAACAAAAAATTTTAAAAAAAAAACATAAACCTAAAAATAAAGAAAAAAAATTAAACCCTAAAATAAAAAAAAACCTAAACCTAAAATAAATAAAATAAAATAAACATAAACCTAAACTAAAAGAAATTAAACTAAAATAAATAAAACCTAAACATAAACATAAACCCTAAACCTTAAACCCTAAACTAACCCTAAATCCTTATCCCTAAAACCTAAAACCCTAAACCCAAAAGCTTGAACTCTATGGTAAACTTATACCCTAAAACCCAAAAACCCTAAATCCTAAAGCCTAAACACAAAGCTCTAAACCCTAAAGCCTAAACCTCTAAACCTTAAACCCTAAATCTTAAACCCTAAACCCTAAAACTAACCCTAAACCCTAAACACTAAACCATAAATCCTAAACCCTAAACACTAAACCTTAAAACCCTAAACCCTAAACCCTAAACCCTAAAACACTAAACTCTTAACTGAAAACCCTAAACCCTAAAACTTACAACCTTAAACCCCAAACCCTAAACCCCAAACCCTAAACCCTAAACCCTAAACCCTAAATCATAAACCTTAAACCCTAAACCCTAAACCCTAAAACCTAAAACTCAAAATCTAAAAACCTAAACCTAAACTAAATAAAACCTTAAAATAAAATAAATAAATAAACTTAAACCTTAATAAAATAAAAACCTAAACCTAAAACTAAACATAAACCTAAACCTAAACATAAACCTAAACCTAAAAATAAAATGAAATAAAAAATAAGAACTAAATTAAAATAAAATAAACAAAAACCAAAACTAAACTAAAAAACATAATAAACATAAAAATAAAAAACCAAAATAAAACATAAAATAAAAATAAAATAAAATAAATAATAATAAAACCCTAAACCAAAAAAAATAAACCTAACAATAAAACCTAAAAATAAAAAAACAAAAATTAAACCCAAAACAAAAAAAAATACCTAAACCTAAAATAAATGAACTAAAATAAACATGAACCTAAACTATAATAAATAAAACCTAAACCCTAAACCCTAAACCCTAAACCTTAAAACCCTAAACCCTAAACCCAAAACCCTAAACACTAAATCCTAACCCCTAAACCCTAAGAACCTGTAAACTTAAACCTAAATTAAAAAAATGTAATAATAAAATAAATAAAAAAACCTAAACTTAAATAAAATAAATAAAATAAAATTAAAACCTAAACTAAAACCTAAACCTAAACTTAAACCTAAAGCTAAAGCTAAAAATAAAATAAAAAAACTAAACTAAAATAAAATAACTGAAAACCTAAACTATACTCAAAAATAAAATAAACTTAAAAATAAAAATCCTAATTAAAATAAAAACTAAATGTAAAATAAAAATAAAATAAACCTAAAATAAAATGAAATAAAAATCTAAACCTAAAAAATAAACCTAAATATAGCAAATAAAACCTAAACCCTAAACTAGAAAAAAAAACTAAACCTAAAATAAATAAATTAAAATAAACATAAACCTAAACTAATATAAACTAAACTAAAATAAATAAAACTTAAACCCTAAACCCTAAGCCCTAAACCCAAAAAACCTAAACCCAAACTAAATAAAAAATAAAAATTAAATAAATAAAAAACCTACACCTAAATAAAATATAAAATATAAAATAAAATAAAAACCTAAAATAAAAAATAAACCTAAACCTAAACATAAAAATAAAATATAATAAAAAATAAAAACTAAAAACTAAACTAAAATAAAATAAATAAAACCCTAAATTAAACTAAAAAATGAAATAATCCTGAAAATAAAAAACCTAAATAAAATAAAACCTAAACGTTAACAAAAATAACTTAAAATAAAATAAAATAAAAACTAAATAAAAACCTAAACCTAAAAAATAAACCTTAAAATAAAACATAAAAATAAATAAAAAATAAAGCCAAAACCCTAAACTATAAAAAAACCTAAACCTAAAATAAAAAAATAAAATAAACCTAAACTTAAACTAAAATAAACTAAACTAAAATAAATAAAACCTAAATGTAAACCTAAAATAAACTAAACCTAATGCAAAACCTAAACTAAATAAAATAAACTAAACTAAAAATAAACTTAAACCTAAACTAAAATATAAAACCAAAAAATAAACCCAAAATAAAACCTAGAACCTAAACATAAAAAAAATAAAATAATAACCTAGACCTAAACCTAAAAATTAAAAATAAAACCTAAACCTAAAAAATAAAAGAAAAATAAAACTCAACCAAAAAATAAACTTAAACATAAACATAATTCGAAACCTAAAATATAAACTAAAATAAAGAACCTAAACTAAAAAAATAAACCTAAAACATAAACCAAACTAAATAAAAATAAAAAATAAATCAAACTAAAAATAAAAAATAAATTAAAATACATAAAAAATAAACTAAATAAAATATACAACTCTAAACCCAAAACTCAAAACCCTAAATCCTAAACCCAGAACCTAAACCCTAAAACATAAAATTAACCCTAAATGCTAAACCCTAAACCTAAAACCCTAAACCTTAAAACCCTAAACCCTAAACTATGAACCCTAAACCCTGAAGCCTAAACCCTAAACCTTAAAAACCTAAACCTAAAAATAAAATAAATAAAAAAACTAAACCTAAATAAAATAAAGACATAAACTAAAACCTAAACCTAAACCTAAAAATAAAATAAAATAAAACTAAATAAAACTAAATAAAAAACTAAATAAAACTAAATGTAAAATAAAAATAAAACTAACCTAAATTAAAAAAAATAAAAACTAAATAAAAATCAAAGCCTAAAAAATAAATCTTAAAATAAAACATATAAATAAATAAAAAATTAAACCTAAACCCTGAACTGAAAAAGAACCTTAACCTAAAGTAAAAATACAATAAACAAAATAAAATAAACTAAAATAAACTAAACTATAATAAATAAAACCTAAACCTAAACCTAAACCTAAACCTAAAAGTAAAATAAATATAATTAAATGAACTAAATATAAATGAAAAAATAAAACCTAAAAATAAACCTAAAATAAAAACCTAAAGCCTAATCCTAAAAAATTAAAATAAAATTCTAAACCTAAACATCAAAAATAAACTAAAATAAAAAACCTAAACTAAAATAAGTAAACCTAAAATAAGAAAACTAAACTAAGTGAAAATAAGAAATAAACCAAAATAAAAATAAAAATGAAATTATTTAAAATTAACAAAAAAATAAACCTTATCTGAGAAATAAACCCTAAACTAAACATAAACCTATCGATTTACTTAATTTAAAAAAACCATAAACCTTTAATCCTAAACCCTAAACCCTAAACCCTAAACCCTAAACCCTAAACCCTAAACCCTAAGCCTAAACCCTAAACCCTAAACCCTAAAAGCAAAATCCCAAAAACCCTAAACCCTAAACCCTAAACCCTAACCCTAAACATTAAACCCAAACCCTAAACCCTAATCCTAAACTAAAAGTAACTAAATAAATTAGAAACTAAACCTAAAACCTAAAACCTAATAAGCCTAAACCTAAACCTAAACCTTAAGAATCGGCAAAACCTTGACGGTAGGAACATCACTGTCAACTAGGCTCAGTCTAGATCTGGTGATAGAGGTGAAGGTGGAGGCGGCAATTATCATAGTGGTGGTGGGGGATCTAGAGGTACTGGTGGATATGGAGGTGGTGGTCAGAGCGGTGGATATGGAAGAGGAGGAGTAAAGCATCAGTGGTGGTGGAAAAGATCAGGGATATGATGGTATATCCCGCTACTCGAGAGGCCGAGGTGGTTCTGATGGGAACTAGAAAAATTGAAGAACGATCGATCTGAACTCCTGCTTATGGAAATGTGTCTTTATAGTAAAGATGATTCTAGTTATCTAGGGTTTTTGATTTTCTCTATGCGTGCTTATTTTTCATCTATGTCATCACTTGTGTCTTAGAAAACTTGGTGTGCTACTTGGTTGATGAAACCAAAATGGTGAAATGTTGAATATGAATCTATTCTATTTAAAAAAAAACCAAAAACCCTAAACCCTAAACTAAAACTTGAACCCTAAACCTAAGACCGAAACTCTAAATCCTAACCCTAAACCCTAAAAACCCTAAAACCTCAACCCTAAACCATAAACCCTAACCCGTAAACCCTAAACCCTAAACCCTAAACCCTAACCCTAACCCTAAACCCTAAACCCTAAAATATAAAACCCTAAACCTAAACCCTAAACTAACCCTAAACCCTAAAAACCCTAAAACCTAAAGCCTAAACCCTAAACTAACCCTAAACTCCAAGATAAAAAAAATGTAAACCTAAAATAAACCCAAACCTAAACTAAAAAAAATAAAACCTAAACTTAAAACTAAATAAACTAAACCTAAACCCTAAACTAAATAAGATAAAATAAACTAAAAAAAATTGTAAAATAAAACTAAAATAAAAACCTAAAACCTAAACCTAAAAATAAAAATAAAAACCTAAAACTAAACCTAAAAATAAAAATTAAAACCTAAACCTAAATAATAAAATAAAAAAAACTAAATGAAAAATAAACATAAACCTAAACCAAAACCTAAAAAATAAAAATAAAAAACCTAAATTGAAATAAATAAACCTAAATAAAAATAAAAAATAAAATAAACTAAATAAATAATAAATAAACTAAATTAACCTAAACCTACTAGTTTACAAAGTTTAGAAAAAAAAACTCCTAAACCTTAAACCCTAAAACCTAAGTCTAAATCTTAAATGCTAAACCCTAAACCCAAAAACATTAAAACTAACCCTAAACCCTAAACCTACAACCCTAAACCCTAAACCCTAAATCCAAAACCCTAAATCATAACCCTAACCCTAAATAATAAACCTTAAACCCTAAATCCTCAAACCCTAAACCCTAAACCATAAACTAACCATAAACCTTAATCCCTAAAAATCCTAAACCCTAAACCCTAAACTAATTCTAAACCCTAAGCTAACCCTAAACCCTAAACCCTAAACACTAAACCCTAAACTCTAAACCCTAACCTTAAACTTTAAACCCCAAAATCATAAACCATAAAACCCTAAACATTAAACTATAAACCTTAAACCCTAAACCCTAAAAACCTAAAAACCTAATACAAAACTAAATTAAACTTAAAAATAAAATAAATAAAATAATTGAAACCTATATAAAATAAAAAATTATAATAAAATAAAATTCTAAACTGAAATAAAATATAAAATAAACTTTACAATAAGAAACTTGAATAAAATAAAAACTAAAGATAATATAAAAATAAAATAAACCTAAAATAAAATACAGAAAAACTAAATAAAAACCTAAACATAAAAAAGAAACCTTAAAATAAAACTTAAAAATCAATAAAAAGTAAAACCTAAACCCTAAACTAAAAAAAACCTAAACCTAAAATAAAATTAAAATAAAGAAAATAAAATAAACCTAAACCTAAACTAAAATAAACTAAACTAAAATAAATAAAACCTAAACCTAAACCAAAACCTAAACTAAATAAAATAAAATAAACTAAAAATAAACCTAAAGCTAAACTAAAAACTAAAACCTAAAAAGATACCTAAAATATAAACCTAAACCTAAACCTAAAAATAAAAAAAATAAAATCTATACCTAAAAAATAAAATAAAAATAAAAAACCTAAAAGGAATAAATAAACAAAACTAAATATATATAAAAAAATAAACCTAAATAAAAATAAAAAATAAAATAAACTCAAATAAATAAAAAATATACTAAATAATCCTAAACTTACTAGTTTACATAATTTAAAAAAAATCCTAAACCATAAATCCTAAACCCTAATCCCTAAAGTTAACCCTAAACCCTAAACCCTAAACCCTAAGCCTATAACCTTAAACCCTAAACACTAATCCCTAAAACCCTATACCTTAAACTCTAAACCCTAAACCCTAAACTTTAAACCCTAAACCCTAAACTATAAACTCTAAATCGTAAACCCTAAACCCTAAAACCATAAACCCTAAACCCTAAAACCATAAACCCTAAACCCTAAAACCTACAACCCTAAACCCTAAATCCTAAACCCTAAATACTAAACCTTAAACCCTAAACCCTAAACTAATCGTAAACCCTAAACTAACTTTAAACCTTAAGAATGGGCAAACTTGATGGAAGGAACACCACCTTCAACTAGGCTCAGTCTAGATCTGGTGGTGGAGGTGAAGGCGTAGGCGACGATTATCACTGTGGTGGTTGGGGATCTAGAGTTGCTGGTGGATATGGAGGTGGTGGTCGAAGCAGTGCTAGTTTTGGAGTTGAGAGGAGCAACAGAAGTTATAGCCGTGGTGGTTGTAAAGGGAGAGATCGAGGATATGATGGAGGATCCCACTACTTGAGAGGCATGGGTGGTTCTGATGGTAACTAGAGAAACTAAAGAATGTCCAATCGAATCAGCTGCTTATGGAATTGTGTCTTTACAACAAAGATAATTCTACATATCTAGGGTTTTTCATTTTCTCTATGGATGATCAATTTTTATCTATGTCTTCGCTTATCTCTTAGAAAACTTGGGGTGCTACTTGGCTGATGAAATTGAAAAGAAGAAATGATGAATCTGAATTTGTTCTCTATTAAAAAAACCTTAAACCCTAAACCCTAAACTTTAAACTAAAACTTAAACCATAAACTTAAAACCTAAACCCTAAACCCTAAACCTTAAACCCAAAATGCTAAACCCTAGAAACCCTAAACCTTAAACACTAAACCCTAAACCTTAAACCATAAACCCTAAACCCTAATCCTTAAACCCTAAACACTAAACCCTAAGACCCTAAACCCTAAACCCTAAACCCTAAATCCTAAAACCTACAACCTTAAACCCTAAACCCTAAACCCTAAACCTAAAACCTATAACCCTAAACCCTAAACTCTAAACCCCAAACCCTAAACCCTAAATTAACCCTAAACTCTAAACCCTAAACTAACCTTAATGCCTAACCTTAAACCCTAAGCCCTAAACCTTTAATAAAGATGTCATTAAGAGTAGATCTAAAGAATGACCTAATTCTAACATAATTATGGTAGTTAAAGAAAATGTCTGCAAGAGACTGTCCCTTGACTATTAGAGGTTTGAATACTCTAAACCCTAACCCTAAATCATATTATAATACCATATATTAGAGTATAATGTACCATCATATATTTGAGCATGCAGTGATGTGTTTTGGATGTTATAAGATGTTTTGAAATATTTTAATATATTATGATATTGTGCTCTATAGTCAATTTTAACAAAAATCATAAAAATATTGATTTAATAAATCACATGATAAAATTTATTAAATTTGAAGTGGGAATTATGTTGTTGTACTAAAGGTGTGCTACACCACTTGTAGTCTAAAAGGTAAGATTTTATGTTCAAAATAACTATTATATGTTGTAGCATAGTATAGCATCATATATCATAATATATGATTCTGTGCATTTTAAATTAGTTTTGTATTTTACAATCATGCAGTCAAGCCTACACAATCATTATTTATAAAAATTTTGATTTAGACCTTAAAATGGTGGAATTTGGCCAAATTCATAATAGGTAGAGCATGGCATCATAATATATTATTTCAATTTAAAATATGTAAGTGATACTACTAAAATAAATATTTTTTTATTATTTAGACTAATTTTATGATTTTTTCTCTTAAGCAATCCCTTGTGATGTGATATGCAATATAATATAATATAATATGTTATAGTGTATTATAATATAGGATGCCATAACATAGTGTAGCATCATGCATTATAGCATATTATTGTGCATTACTACTTGTTGTTTAGCATATTTTTGTTTATTATAGTATGATGTAGTAGAGTTTGTATAATTCATAAAAATACCGAGTTATCGAGATGATGGGATTTCAAAACTTAAGGTAAGCTTTAGGGAACATCATTAGGGGTGCGCTATGGTGTGTCATTTATAGGATAAAATATAATAAATAAAACCTAAACTAAACTAAAAAAACAAAAAACTTAAATAAAATAAAAACTATCCTAAAATTAATATAAAATAAACTTAAAAAATAAAATAATAATTAAATAGAAACTTAAACCTAAAAAATAAACATAAATATCAAAACCTAAACCTTAAACTAAAAAAAAAACTTAACCTAAATTAAAAATAAAATAAACCTAAACCTTAAATAAAAAAAACTAAGATAAGATAAATAAAACCTAAACCTAAACCTAAAATAAACTAAACCTAAACCTAAGCCTAAACCCTAAATAAAAAAAACTAAAAATAAACCTAAACCTAAACTGAAAAATAAAACCTAAAAATAAACCTAAAATAATAATCTAAAACCTAAACCTAAAAAAGTAAAATAAAATAAAAACCTAAACCTTAACTTAAAAATTAAAAATAAATCCTAAACCTAAAATGTAAATCAAAAATAAAACTAATATAGAAAAATAAACCTAAACCTAAACCTAAACCAAAACCTAAAAAATAAACTAAAATAAAAAACCTAAACTAAAATAAATAAACTAAACTGAATAAAAATAAAAAATAAGCCTAAATAAAAATAAAAAATAAACTAAAATAAAATAAATAAAAAATAAACTAAATATATTAAATAAACCTGAACCTATGACTTTACTTCATTTTAAAAAAAAATAAAAAAAAATAAAAAAAATATTAAAAAACCCCAACCCTAAATCCTAAACCCTAAAATTAATCCTAAACACTAAACCCTGAACCCTAAACCTATAACCCTAAACCCTGAAATCTAAACCTAACCCTAAACTAACCTAAACTTAAACCCTAAACCTAAACCCTAAACCCTAAACCCTAAACGCTAAACCCTAAACCCTAAAACCCTAAACCCTAAGCCCTAAACCCTAAACCCTAAACCCTAAAACCTACAACCATAAACCCTAAATCCTAAACCCTAAACCATAAAAACTTAAAAACCTAAACCTAAACAAAATAAAACCAAAAACTTAAATAAATAAACAACCTAAACCTAAATAAAATAAAAAAGTAAAATAAGAAAAAAAGTAAAGACTAAACTAAAATAAAATAAATAAAAACCTAAACTAAACTAAAAAAATAAAATAAACCTAAAAAATTTAAAATCTAAATAAAATAAAACTAAACATGAAATAAAAAATAAAATAAACCTAAAATAAAATAAAATAAAAATAAATAAAACCTAAACCTAAAAAAAATAAACCTAAATATAAATAAAAAATGAAACCTAAACCCTAAACTAAAAAGAAAACTTAAACCTAAAATAAATAAAATAAAATAAATCTAAACATAAACTAAAATAAATAAAGCCTAAACCTAAACCTAAACTTAAAATAAACAAAACTTAAACCCTAAAGTAAATAAAATAAAATAAACTAAAAATAAACCTAACTTTAAACTAAAAAGTAAAACCTAAAAATAAACTTAAATCCTAAACCTAAAAAAAAAATAACCTAAACCTAAACCTTAAAATAGAAAATAAAACCTAAACCAAAGAAATAATAATATAAAACTAAACTAAAAAATAAGCATAAACCTAAACCTAAACCAAAAAATAAACTAAAATAAAAAACCTAAACTAAAATAAATAAACCTAAAATAAATAAACTTAACTAATAAAAATAAAAAATAAAGTTAAATAAAATTAAAAAATAAAATAGACTAAAATAAATAAAAAATAAACTAAATAAACCAAAACAAACTTAAACCTACCAATTTACTTAATTAAGAAAAAAAATCCTAAACCTCAAACCCTAAACCCTATATCCTAAACCCAAAACCCCAAACCCTAAACCCTAAATCCTAAACCCTAAACTCGAAACCCTAAACCCTAAACCCTAAACAATTATAAAACCTTAAGCACAACCTAAACCATAAACCTAAACTATAAACCCTAAACCCTAAATTTTAAACCCTAATGCTAAACTAAACTAACCTTAAACTCTAACGCTAACCTAAACTCACTCTAAACCCTAAACCTAAACCTAAAACTTAAACAACCAAATTAAGCCCTAAACTAAAACCCTAAACCCTAAACCCTAATCAAAACTCTAACCCTAAACCCTAAACCCTAAGCCCTAAACACTCAAAGCCTAAACCATGAGTTTAAACCTAAACCCTAAATTATAAACCTAAACATAAACTTAAAATAAACTAAACAAACCCTAAACCTAAACCCTAAATAAATAAAATAAATTTAAAACCTAAACATAAATAAAATAAAAAAATAAAATAAAATAAAACCTAAACCTAAAATAAATAAAATAAAATTAAATAAACTAAAAAATTAAATAAACCTAAATAAATATAAAATATTAAAATTAATAAAATAAATATAAAAATAAAATAAAATAAAATAAAACTAAACCTAAAAAAATAAACCTAAATCGTAAACTAAAAAAAACCTAAACCAAAAATAGAAATAAAATAAACAAAATAAAAAAACCTAAACCTAAACTTAAAGAAATAAAACCTAAACCTAAAATAAAATAGACTTAAACTTAAACCTAAACAAAAAATAAAATAAAATAAAATAAACTAAAAATAAACCTAAACCTAAAATAAAAAATAAAACTTAAAAATAAACCTTAATTAAAACCTAAAACCTAAACCTAAAAAATAAAATAAAAATAAACTAAAATAAAAAACTAAAATAAAATAAATAAACCTAAAATAAATAAATAAACTAAATAAAAAAAATAAATAAATAAATAAATCTAAACCCTAAACTCTAAAATTAACCCTAAACCATAAAAGACCAAAACTAACCCTACACCCTAAGCCAACCCTAAACCCTAAACCCTATAGCCTAAACAATAAACCCTAAACCCTAAACCCTAAACCCTAACCCTAAACCCTAAACCCTAAAATCCAAAACCCTAAAACACTAAACCCTAAACTCTAAACCCTAAACCCTAAACCCTAAAAACTAAAAACCTAAACCTAAACTAAATAAAACCCAAATTAAAATAAAAAAAAACTTAAACCTAAAATAAAAAAAAAAAAACAAAACTTAAACAAAAAACTTAAACTTAAAACTAAAAAATAAAATAAAATAAACTACTAAAATAAACTAAAATAAAATAAATAAAACCTAAACTAAACTAAAAAAATAAAATAAACCTAAGAATAAAAAACCTAAATAAAATAAAACTAAATGTAGAATAAAAATAAAATTAACCATAAAATAAAATAAATAAATACTAAAACCTAAAAAAAAAAATAATCTAAAAATAAAAAAAATAAAACCTAGATCCTAAAACCTAATAAATCTAAACCTAAACCTAAACCTAAACCCTAAGAGTGGGTAGAACCTTGATGTCAGAACATCATTGTCACCTAGGCCTAGTTTAGATCTAGCGGTGGTGGTAAAGGTGGAGGCTACAGTTATCGTAGTGGTGGTGGGGTATCTAGTGGTGCTAGTGCATGTGGAGGTGGTGGTCAGAGCAATGGTGCTCATAGAAGCAGGAGGAGCAATGGAGGTTACAATCGTGGTAGTGGCGGAGGGAAAGATCGGGGATATATGAGAGGCCAAGGTGGTTCAAGAATGAAATTTGATTTGTCGCTTATGAACTATTCTTATAGAGATGGTTTTAGTTATTTAGGGGTTTTGATTTTCTCTGTGCATGCTCATTTTTTATCTATGTCGTCGCTTGTGTCTTAGATAATTTGGCATGTTACTAGGTTGATGAAATAGAAAAGAAGAAATGTTGAATCTGAATTTGTTCACTGTTAAAAAAAACCCTAAATCAAAAACTAAAACCTAAACTCTAAACGTAAAACATAAACCCTAAACCCTAAACCCTAAATCTTAAACCCTAAAAACCCAAAATGCAAAACCCTAAACCCTAAACCCTAAAACCCTAAACTCTAAACCCTAAACTTTAAACCTTAAACCATAAAACCTAAACCCTAAAATCTAAACCTTAAACACTAAACTTAAAATCCTAAACCCTAAACCCTAAACCCTAAACCCTAAACACCAAACTAATCATATAACCTAAACCCTAAAAGCTAAAAAACCTAAACCTAAAATAAAGCCTAATAAAATAAATAAATAATGCCTAAACCAAAATATAATAAAAAAACATAAACTAAAACCTAAACCTAAACCTAAAAGAAAATAAAATAAAAAATAAAAACTAAACTAAAATAAAATAAATAAAAACCTAAGCTAAACTAAAAAAACTAAATAAAATAAAATTAAACCTTAAAGAAAAATAAAATAAACCTAAAATAAAAAAAATGAAAACACAATAAAAACTTAAACCTAAAAAATAAACCTAAACATAATTATAAAATAAAACCTAAACCCTAAACTAAAAAAAACCTAAACCTAAAATAAAAATAAAATAAAACTAAACCTAAACTAAAATAAGCTAAACTAAGATAAATAAAACCTAAACCTAAACATAAAATAAACTAAAACTAAACCTAAACCCAAACTAAATAAAATAAAATAAACTAAGAATAACCTAAACTTAAACTAAAATTTAAAACCTAAAAATAAACCTAAAATAAAAACCTAAAACTTAAACCTAAATAAATAAATTTAAAACCTAAACAAAAACCTAAAAATAAAAAAATATAACTTAAACCTAAGAAATAAAATAAAAATAATACTAAACTAAAAAATAAACCTAAACCTAAAAAATAAACAAAAATAAAAAAACCTAAATGAAAATAAATAAACTAGTCTATATAAAAATAAAAATAAACCTAAATAAAATTTAAAATAAAATAAAATAAATAAAAAATAAACTAAATAAACTTAAAACTAATAGTTTACTTAATTTAGAAAAAATAAAATAATAAAATAATAAAATAAAACCCTAACCCTAAACCCTAAACCCTAACCCTAAACCCTAAACCCTAAACCCTAATTCTAAATCCCAAACCTAAAGTAACTAAATAAAATAAAAAATAAACCTAAACCTTGAGAATGGGTAGAACCTTGAGGGTAAGAACATCACCATGAACGTGCTGGGAGAAGAGAATGTAGAGGTGGCAATTATCGTAATGGTTCTGGGGATCTAGAGGTGTTGGTGGATATGGAGGTGGTGGTGAAGTGGAGAGGGAGTGATGGAGGTTATAGCTGTGGTGGTGGCGGTGGGAGAGATCCGAGATATGTTGATGGATCCTACTACTGCAGAGGTCGGGGTGGTTCTGATGGGAACTGGAGAACCTGAAGAAAAGTTAAAAACCTAAAACCTAAACCCAAAACCCTAAAAACTCTAATTTACTTAATTTCAAAAATAAAGAAACCCCTAACTTTAAACCCTAAACCCTAAAACCCTAAAGCCTAAACTCTAAATTAACCCTAAACCCTAAAACCTAAAGCCTTAAAACCCTAAACCCTAAAGCATATACCCTAAACCAAAAATCTTAAACCCTAAACTAACCCTAAACCCTAAACCCTAAAACATAAACCTTAAACCCTAAATCAGACCTTAAACCCTAAATCTTATACCCTAAACCCCAAACCCTAAACCCTAAACCCAAACTAACCCTAAACCCTAAAGAGCTAAAACCTAAACTAAACAACCCTTAAAATAAAATAAATAAATAAACCTAAACTAAAATAAAATTAAGAAAAAAAATAAAAACATAAACTAAAACCTAAACCTAAACTTGAAAAAAATAAAAAATAAAAAATAAAAAAAAACTAAAATAAATAAAAACTTAAACTAAATTAAAAATAGGTAACCAAAATAAATTAAAAACTATACCTAAAATAAAATTAAAATAAACCTAAAATGAAATAAAATAAAACTAAATAAAAACCTAAACTTAAAAAAAACCCAAAAACTCAAAGTTAAAAATAAATAAAAAATAAAACCTAAACACTAAATTATAAAAAAAAAAACATAAACCTAAAATAAAATAAACCTAAACCTAAACTAAAATAAATAAAACCTAAACCTAAACCTAAAATAAATTTAACCTAAACCTAAACTAAATAAAATAAAATAAACAAAAAATAAACCTAAACCTAAACTAAAAAATAAAACCTAAAAATAAACCAAAAATAAAAACCTAAACCCAAACAAAAATAAAAAATAAAAACCTAAACTTAAACTTAAAAAAATAAAACCTAAACCAAAAAATAAAAATAAAAATAAAACTAAACTAAAAAATAAAGATAAACCTAAACCTTAACCTAAAAATAAATGAAAAATAAAAAACCTAAACTATAATAAATAAACCTAAAATAAATAAAAATAAAATCAAAAACCCAAAAAAAAAAAAAGCGAAAATAAATAAGTTAAATAAATTAAATAAACCTAAACTTACTAGTTTTCTAAATATTTAAAAAACCCTAAATTCCAAACCGTAAACCCTAAACCCTAAACACAAAAACTAACCCTAAACCATAAACCGTAAACCTATATCCCTAAACCTACAACCCTAAACCCTAAACCCTAAACCTTAAAAAAATAAAAAAAATAAAAAAATAACTCTAACCCTAAACCTTAAACCCTAAAACTAACGCTAAACCCTAAACCTACAAACCTAAACCCTAAGCCTTAAACCTTAAAACCCTAAACTGTAAACCCTAAACCCTAAATCCTAAACCTATAACCCTAAAAACCTAAATGCTAAACCCAAAAGCCAAAACCCTAAACACTAAACCATAAAACCCTAACCCTAAACCCTAAACCCTAAACCTTAAAGCCCAATCCTTAAACCCTAAACCCTAAACCCTAAATTATAAACCCTAAAAATCTAAAAATCTAAATGTAAACTAAATAAAACCTAAAAATAAAATAAATAAATAAACATAAACCAAAATAAAATAAAATAATAAAATAAAATAAAGATTGAAATTCTAAAACTAAACCTAAACCTAAACTTAACCTAAAAAATAAAATAAAATTTAAAACTAAACTAAAATAAAATAAATAAAAAACTTAAACTAAAGTAAAAAAATAAAAAACATAATTAAAATCAAAACTAAACCTAAAATAAAATAAAATAAACCTAAAATAAAATAAAATAAACCTAAAATAAACTAAATAAAAACCTAAACCTAAAAAATAAACCTAAAATAAATAATAAATAAAACAAAAAAAACCTAAACAAAAAAAACCTAAACCTAAAATAAAAATAAAATAAATCTAAACCTAAACTAAAATAAACTTACTAAAATAAATAAAACCTAAACCAAAAATAAACTAAACCTAAACCTAAAACTAAACTAAATAAAATAAAATAAAATAAAATGAACCTAACTTAAACTAGAAAATAATACCTAAAAAACTTAAAATAAAACCTAAAACCTGCTAAAAGATAAAATAAAACTAAACCTAAACCAAAATAAAAAAAATAAAACCTAAACCTAAAAATAAAATAAAAAATAAAACTAAACTAAAACCTAAACTAAAACCTAAATAAAATAAACTAAAATAAATAAACCTAAATAAATAAACTAAAAAAAAAAATAATAAAATAAAATAATAAAATAAAATAAATAAAAAATTTAACTAATAAACCTAAAAACTTAAACCTAAACTAAACCTAAACCTAACTCAAACCTAAACCCTAAACTTTAAACCCAAACTAAACCCTAAACTGAAACCTAAACCTAAACCCTAAACCTAAACCCTAAACCTTAAACCCTAAAAACCCTAAACCCTAAAAAAACCTAAACCCCAAACCTTAAACCCTAAACTAACCCTAAACCTAAAACCTACCCTAAACCTAAACTAAAGAAAACCTAAAAATAAAATAAATAAAAAACATAAATGTAAATAAAATAAAAATTAAATTAAATTAAAAGCTAAACTAAAACCTAAAAGTAAACATAAACCTAAAAAAAATAAAATAATAATTAAAAAATAAATTCTAAACCCTAAAACCAAAACCATAAACCATAAACCCTAAACCGTAAACTCTAAAAAAACATAAACCCTAAACCATAAACCCTAATCCCTAAACCCCAAAACCAAAACCTAAACATAAAGTAACTAAATAAATTAAAAAATAAACCTAAACCCTAAAACCTAATAAACTTAAACCCTAATAATGGGCAAAACCTTGATGGCAGGAACATCATCGTCAACCTGGCTTAGTCTAGAATTTGCAGTGGAGGCGAAGGTGGAGTTGGTGGTTATATCATCGGTGGTGGGGGATCTATAGGTCCTGGTGGATATGGAGGTGGTGGTTGGAGCAGTTATGGAGGTGGGAGGAGCGACAAAGGTTACAACCATGCTGGGGGCGGAGGGACGATCGTGATATGATGGTGGATTCCGCTACTGAGAGGTCGGGTTGTCTGATGGGAACTAGAGAAATTGAAGAACGGACAATTTGATCTGCATTTATGGAATAATCTTTACAATCCGATTTAGTTATCTAGGGTTTTTGATTTGCTCTATGCATGTTCAATTTCGATGCGTGTTTATTTTCAATCTATGTTATCGCTTAAGTCTTAGAAAACTTGGTGTGTTACTTGGTTGATGAAATCAAAAAGAATAATTGTTGATTATGAATTTATTCTTTATTAAAAAAAACCAAAAACCCTAAACTTTAAACTAAAGCCTAAACCCTAAACCCTGAAAACCCTAAACCCTAAACCCTAAAAACCTAAGCCCTAAACCTTAAACTCTAAAACCTAAACCTTAAACCCAAAACCCCAAAAAAAAATGCTAAACCCAAAACCCCCAAGAAAAACCCTAAACACTAAACCTTAAACTCTAAATCCCAAACCCTAAACCCTAAACCTTAAACTAACCATTATCCCTAAACCCTAAAAAGCTAAAAACCTAAACCTAAACTAAATAAAACCTAAAAATAAAATAAATAAATAAAACTAAACCAAAATAAAATTAAAATGTAAATTAAAACCTAAACCTAAACCTAAAAATAAAATAAAATAAAAAACTAAAGTAAAATAAAATAAATAAAACCTAAACTAAACTAAAATAAATAAAATAAAATAAATAAAAAAAACTAAACCTAAAAAAATAAACCTAAAAAAATAAATAAAAAAACCTAAACCTAAACTAAAAAACTTAAACCTAAAATAAAAAATAAAATAAACCTAAACCTAAACTTAAATAAACTAAACTAAAATAAATAAAACCTATACCTAAACTAAATAAATAAAATAAACTAAAAATAAACCTAAACTTAAACACAAAATAAAACCTGGAAATAAACCTAAAACCTAAACCTAAGAAAATAAAATAAAAACCTAAACCTAAACCTAAAAATAAAAAGAAAACCTAAACCAAAAAACATAAAATAAAAATAAAACTAAATAAAAATAAATAAATTAAAATAAAAAAAACCTAAAAAAACTAAACTAAATAAAAAAATAAACCTAAATAAAATAAAAGTAAAATAAACTAAAATAAATAAAAAGTAAACCAAATAAATAAAAACCTACCAATTTACTTGATTTAAAAGAAAAATTAAAAATAAATTTATAAAAAACCCTAACCCTGAACCTTACACCCTAAAACTAACCCAAAATAATAAACCTTAAACCCTAAACATTAAACCCTAAACCTTAAACTCTAAACTCTAAACCCTAAACCCTAAACCCTAAACCCTAAACCCTAAACCCTAAACCCTAAAAACCTAAAACCTAAACCTAAACTAAATAAAACCTTAAAATAAAATAAATAAAAAACCTAAATAAAAAAAAAACAAAATAAAATAAAATAAAAATATAAGCTAAAACCTAAACCTAAACCTAAAAATAAAATCAAATAATAAATACAAATTAAACAAAAATAAAAAAATAAAAACCTAAACTAAACTAAAAAATAAAATAAACAAAAAATAAAAAAATGAAATAAAACAAAACCTAAACATAAAATAAAAAATAAACCTAAAATAAAATAAAATAAAAACTAAATAAAACCCTAAACCTAATAAATAAACCTAAAAATAAATAAAAAATAAAACCTAAACCCTAAACTAAAAAAAACCTAAACCTAAAATAATCAAAATAAAATAAACCTAAACCTAAACTAAAAAAAATATAAAATCTAAACCTAAACCTAAACCCTAAACTAAATAAAATAAAATAAACTAAAATAAAACTAAACCTAAAATAAGAAATAAAATCTAAAAATAAACCTAAAATAAAAACCTAAAACCTAAATCTAAAAAAAATAATAAAAACCTCAACCTAAACATAAATAAAATTTAAATCCTAAACCTAATAATAAAAATAAAACTAAAAAAAAATAATAAAAAAACAAAAACTAAACTCAAAAATAAACATGAACTTAAACCTAAAAATAAACTAAAATAAAAAAACATAATCTAAAATGAATAAACTAAACTAAATAAAAATAAAAAAATAAACTAAATAAAAATATAAAATAAACTAAATAAACCAAATAAACCTAAACCTACTTGGTTTACTTAATACCCTATACCTAAACACTAAATCCTAAACTCTAAACCCTAAAACTAACACTAAACCCTAAACCTACAATCCTAAACCTAAACAATAAAATAATAATAATTAAACCTCCCACCCACCCCCTAAAAAAAAAAAATTAAAACCTAAACCCTAAAAAAAACTAATAAAACTAATAAAACTAAAAAATTAAAAAATAATTAAGAAAACTAATAAAAAAACTAAATAAAACACAAAATCCTAACTAATAAAACTAAAAAAACTTAAACCATAACCCCCCCCCCAAAACTAATAAAAAGCTAAAACAAAAAAATAATAAAAACCCCTAAATAAAGCTAAAACTAATAAAAAAACCTAAACCCTAAAAAAACTAAAAGAAAAACAAAACTAAAACCCCTAATAATTAAAAACTAAATAAAATAACCCAAAAAAATAATAAACCACCCACGAACACCCCACCCTCGTGCTCCCAAAAAAAAAACTAAACCTAAACCAAATAATAATAATAATAAAAACCCTAATAACTAAAACTAAACTAAAAATAAATAACTAATAAATAATAAATAACTAAAAACCTAAACCCTAAAAAAATCTAATAAAAAAACATAAATCCCTAAACCTAGAAGACTAACTAAACTAAGCCAATAACTAAAAAAACCTAAACCCTAAACCCTGTAATAAACTAAAAACTAAAATAAAAACCTAAACCCATCCAAGCCCACCTTCCCATCCTGAGCTCTGGCGATTCTTGAATCGCTTTTCTTTTTGTTCTCTTTCTCGACATTTTTGGGTTGGTCTTCCGGAAATTTCTTTTGGTTTGGCTTCAGATCTTCTACCTTTGGTCAAACTTATTCGGTTCTTAAGTGGCACCATTTGCCATTTGCGAATCGTTCTGAATACTTAGGGATAATCAATTCCTACTCCAACTCGGGCTTCCAATTCTTGGGTATAGCTAAACCTTTTCAAAGATGCCTTATCGGTAAGGATTCTTCAAGTTCTTCGATCTTCTTTCTTTAAACCTAGTTCATACAACCTTCAAAGGTGTTCCATTATGTGCTCGACTTGGATACTGAAAAACTAGTTGAGCCTTATGTGTATACTTTGATTGGAAAATTTTCTTTTGGAGTCTTAGTATGGAGGAAATTTAGTTTTTTTCTTTCATGACTTGAATTTTTCTATTATTTTTTTGATTGGTTTACTATATGGTAGACATGTGATTAAATATAATAACCTTGATTATAGTCATATCTTTGCTCCAATCTTATTATGTTAAAATTGTCAAATGCATAGTCTTAAATGGACTCCATTTTTTGACATTAAAAGGAATCTCATATAGCACGGTTTGGTTATCTTTAATAAATCTTCGTGTTCACTTTGCTAATTATCAATTCTTACATGTTATGAGTTCTATTTTTGGTAGACCCTTGCATCCATGCTATCTGTTGTTCGGATCTTTGTTGAAATTGATGTAACAAAGAAATTTCCTAAGGAGGTGTGGATTGGATCGGAGAAATATGGATATTTCCAACAAGTCAAGTTTAAAAACATTCATGCTTTCTGCAATCATTGAAAAACTCATGACCACGGTGTATCAGAATGTTTTGTTACTCATCAAGATCTTCAAAAGAAAGTGGTTAAAGATCCTAAGGTTGCTCATAAAATTGGAGATTTAAAAGTGATAAAAGAAATTCTACTTTAAATGAAAAGGATAATGGTGCTATGGATGAAATTGTTGATTTTCTAATGATGTTCCTCATATTTCTAATGTTGTTCCCAATGTAAGTGGTAGTGATAAGCTTGTCAAAAAAACTTCTGAAACTATTTTGGAGAGTAATTAGGTTTTGGCGCTATTATTTTGATATTCCTAAAATTTGCAAGTGGATGATTTTCAAGTTTTAATTCTAAGAGATTTGTGATAAAGTTGCTAAAAATGTTAGAAAATTTTTATTATTTTGTCTCAAAAATCTTCAATAGAAAATCATGTTTTATCTTATTTGAATTTGGGCAAGAATGATGGTATGAAGTTTGTTGATGATAATGCAAGTGTTTATTTGTAATCTATTTCTACCCATTCTCTTTAACTTATTCGATGGTATTTTGCTTAGTGATAATTCTCATTTAATGGAGAAAGAGGATTTATCTTCTTGTCAAATGGGATCTTCTCTAAATCTATTGATAATAATGATGATAACATTTTTTTTGATGATGAATCCATGGAGAATGAGATTGGTTTTTTTGAAAAGGAAAAAATAGTTTAAAAATTATCCTCTTGAAGTTTCTAGATCTACTGATCTTCTTCTTCTCTTGCCTAATAAAAATTAATGTTTACCTTTCTTATTTGGAATGTGAGGGGCATTGGTACTCTTGTGTTAGAAATAGAATTAAGAATCTTTGTAGAATTTATAATGTTGGTTACTTGGTTATTCTGAACCTCTTATTTTTTCTTCTAAAATAATGCATGATGATTGGTTTTAGCCATTTTTATTTCAATAGTAATAATAAGATTTGGTTATTTTGGAATAGTTTTCTTTCTATTAATGTCTTCAATGATTTTCATCAAGTTATTAATGTGGATATTTCATTTAGTGATTATCATGTTTTTGGCTCTTTGTTTATGATGCTTGTAATAAGTTTGAGATGAGAATTCCTTGGGATCAATTGTCTAATTTTGTTAATGTTAATGATTCTTGGATTGTTGGTGGATTTCAATATGATCCTTTCTTTGAATGAAAAGGAAGAAGAAGGTTCTTCATAATGGAAGATTTTGCAAATATGATTTTGGATAATCTTTTGTTTCATTGGTTCTTAATTTACTTAAAATAATCATATGGTGGTTGGATGCATTATTTAATAATTATTTGTTAAATCACTTTAGCTTTGGTGGAGCATCTTAGTAGAACTCTCGGATCATGCTTTCTAAAGATGATGTTCATAACAATAATGTTATTAAATTTTTATTTTCAAATTATGTGGTTACAAGATAAAAGTTTTCTTGATGTTTTTGCTTATAATTGTGGTCCCTTCTCTCATGATGATTCTCATTTGGTATGATGAGATTTTGGCTTAAGCTTAAAAGTCTTAAGCATAATATCACTTTGTGGAATCAAAATTGCTTAAAAAATATTTTTGATAATATCAAGGATATGGAATAAAAGGTGAAATATTTGGAAGAACTTATTATTCCTGATTCTACTTTCTATTCTAATCTTGCTAAAGCTAGAAATAATCTGATTAAGTTCCTGGATTTGGGGGAGACTTATTGGAGACAAAAAGCTTCATCTAAATGTCTTTCTGATGGGGAAAGAAATACTAAATATTTTCATGCTTTGGTAATGAAAGGGAGAGTTCTTTGTCGCATTCATAAAATAAAGAACATTGATGGTTCTTGGCTAAAAAAGAGGATATATTTTTCTTCTTAATTATTTTAAAGATCTTTTAAATAAGAATTGTTAACTTGAGCATTTATCCAATCCTCTATTATCCCTTCTATTATGTCTACAGGATAATGAGTGCTCCTTCCGATGAAGAAATTTTAATATTCTTAATGGTATTAATGTTGATTCTTGGGTGCGGATGGTTATTTACTATTCTTTCTCAAAAAGCTTGGTTTATTATTAAAATTGATCTTGTTAATGCTATTAAGGATTTTTTCAAGGGAATTGTATTCTAAATATTTTACTAGCACTTATATTATTCTTATTTCTAAGAAAGATAATCCTTTTTTTAAAATGACTTTAGACCTATTAGTCTTTGTTTTTCAATAAATTAATTTCTAAAATTTTGACTAATATGCTTAGTAAGTTTCTTCCTAAGATTATCTCTCCTAATCAAATGCTTTGTGAAAGGTACAACTATTTTGGATAACATCTAGCTTGCTCAAGAATTGATTCATGATTTGAATGTTAAAACTAGAGGTGGAAATTTACTTTTAAGCTTGACAGATAACCAAAGCTTATGATAACATTTCTTGAGATTTTCTTAATATCATTCTTACTTTATTTTGTTTTTCTAATAATTTTGTTTCTTTGCAATATAATTAGAAATGTTTGGTTTTCATTAGTTATCAATGGTGAAAACTTTGGTTTCTCTAATTCCTCTCAAGGTATAAGACAAGGTGACCCTTATTCTCCATCACATTTTATTATTATGTTGAATATTTGTCTTGCTATTTAATCTTTTTTTTAGAAGAATTCTAGTATGTATTTCAGGAATCTTGGTGGTTTGGCTATCTCTCATTTAAGCTTTGCTGAAGATATCATAATTTTTTGTAATGGCTCATTACATTATGTTAAAAAGCTTAAGGATTTTTTAAATAAATTTGAGAAGGAAAGTCCTTTTGATTAGTACTCATAAAAGTTGTTTTATCACTTATACTTATTTTTTTGTTCATAGAATTAATAAAATAAAGGATATCACTAGTTTTCTCAAAAATCTTTCTATTAAATATTTAGGCTCCCCTTTATATTGTAGAGATCCCATCTCTTTGATGAGGTAATTCATAATATTCAAAATAAAATTTCTACCATTGAATTTCATTTTTTTATTTTGGTGGTAGATTAATTGTTATTAAAAGTATTCTTTATTCTCTTTTTTACTTATTGCTTAATATTGTTCCTACTTTCCTTGTTCTTATCAGGATTGAAAGACATTTTAATAAGTTTTTTTGAGGCTTTAGGAATTCGGCCAAAAGGCTTCATTGGACTTCTTGGCCTAATATGTGTGTTACTATTTATGAAGGTGGTAATGGGTGCAGATCTTTGATGGATTCAACTAATGTTTTTTCTTAGAAAGTTTGGTGGAATTTTTAGAAAAATGAAAGTCTTTGGGCTAAATTCATGAAATTTAAATATTACAAAGGTAAGCATCCTTTAATTTGCAATTATAAATGGTGACATGACTCTATTGAAATGGCTTTATGATATTAAATGGAAAGCAACCTCTCATTTTTTGTGGTATTAATAATGGATCTTCTTTCTTCTAGCAAGATAATTGGATGGATTTTTCCATTGATTCTTAATACTCACTCTACTTCTTCTTTGAAAGTTAGTCATTTTATTTATAATGGTGAATGGAATTTCTCTCATTTAAATGATTTGATTCTGATTAGTAATAACAACATTAATATTCCTATTGATGGTAATTTTTTGGATCAAATTCTTTTCAAAATTTCTTGAAATGGAGAATTTCCTTTAAAGATATTAGGCACTATATTATAGTTAAAAAAATCCTCTTATCCTATTTTCCTTAAATTTTGGAATAATATTATTCCTACCTCTTATTCTATTCTTGTGGGGAGAATTTTAATGGATTATATTGTTGTTGATTCTTTACTTTTGAAAAAGGTTTTATTTACCCTCTAAATGCATGTGCTTCCATCATATTGAGAATGTTAGTCATGTTTTTGTTAATGGTGTCATTGCCTCTAAAGTTTGGGGTTGGTATGAGGATTTATTTAAATTATGTTATTTTAATGGTAATTTAACTTTAATGCAACTTCTTGACTCTTATTTTCTTAATATTGTTAAAGAGAATATCAAAATTATGGTGGTTGTTACTTTGATTTGGTTTTATTTTGCCTATGAATTATAAATGATGGACTAAAGATTTTTTCTTTACATAATGTGCTCTTAGTGAATTTTATAGGAAGATTTATTGCCAGACTAAATTAAATTTTTCTTTATTATTGGATTACCTCTTATTGTATTAAAATGGATGGTTTCTTTGCAAGTTGTTCATGGTATTTTATAAATAATCTTAGGAATATTATCTTTTTTCCACCTCTTGTATTTTATTTTGCTGAATTGAAGGTTGTTTATCATGCTCTTAAGCTTTCTTTCTATAAAATTTTCATACTATTTTGAATGATGTCGAGATGGTTATTGCTATGATCAATTCTAACCATAAGGGTAATGTTGCACTTTTTTATTTAATTATAAATATTAAGTCTATTATCTCTAAACTTTCTTTTAAAATTACTCATATTTTAAGAAAAGTTAATGCTTGTGCAGATTTATTAGCAAGTTTGGGTTGTAATCTCTCTAATTTTACTTTGTTTACCAATGCAAAATATTTTTATGAAATTAAGAGGGTCTAATTTAGATAAATCTGATTTTCCTTATGTTAGATTTTCTTAGAAGTTTTTTTCTTCTTTGTTGGTGGTTTTCTTGGGGATTCTGCTTAGAGCTGGTGGTTTTTTGTTCAATTGTTGTTGGCTCCTATTCTTTCTTGGGGACTTTATGTTCAAATTTTAATTTTATATTTTATAAGTAAGAATGCTGGCTTATGTTGTTCTGGTTGTTGTCAATTGCTGCTCTTACTTTTATTGTGGTATCTCTTGTGGGTTTAGTTTTTTTGGTTGGTTGGTTAGCTTTGGGGCTTTGTGGTTGGTGTCCCTGAGCTTCCTGGTTTTAGGTGCCTTCTGATGTGATGTTGGTTCTCTTCCTTCTATTTCCTTTATTTTGGGGTGGTATCTTTCCTTTGTGGCTTTGGTGGTTGTGTTACTTTTTTTGGTCACTATGGTGATTTTTGGTTACTTTAGTCCAGTTGGAGTTAGTTTTTTTGGTTGCTTCTCTTCCCTTGTTTCTATTTCTAGTATTTCCTTGGTTGGTGACTTGTTTCTTTCTCCTACTACTTTGGGTGGTTAGATGGTTGTGCTAGCTTGAATTTTTTTCTGATTTTTTTCTGCTTTTAGTTTAGTTGGTGGTTATTGTTTATTCTTCCTTTTGGTGGTTGTTTCTAGATCTTTGTTGGTTATTGGTGTGTGTGTGCTGAGTGCCTTTGTGAGGTTGGCTATTGATGGCTAGGATGTTTACCTTTTTTGTTGGTTGGTAGCATTCTTTGTAATGTAACCCTCCTTTTTGGCTACAATTTTATTTTGTCCTTCTAAAGTTTGTGACTAAGCTCAGCCTTTCTTTGGCTTTTCTTTCCTTTCTTTATGTTCATTTTATTTTCTTTTAAATATGTTTATTTCTAATTTAGTTTTTCTTTTTCCTTCATTTGGTATGCTAACCAACTTAGGGATTCAGTGTTGTTGCTAATTTTTTCTTAGTTTTTCTTTTACTTTTCATTTTCTTTTGTATTAGTTATGGGAATTTTATAATTAGTCTTTCTATAGCTCTTTGAGCAATAGACTTTGAGATTTGTACCCTTTAAGGAAGTTGTATCCTTTTCTTTTGGTAATACCTTACCAAACCCTAAACTAAACCCTAAACCCTAAACCCTAAACTAAACCCTAAACCCTAAAACCCTAAACCCTAAACCTAAACCCTAAACCCTAAAACCTAAAACCCTAAAACCTAAACCTAAACTTAAAATAAATAAAATAAAATAAATAAAAAACCTAAATAAAATAAAATAAAATAAAAAACTTAAACTAAACTAAAAATAAAATAAAATAAACTAAAAAAAACTAAATAAAATAAAAAATAAACTAAAAAAATAAAAAATAAAATAAAACCTAAAATAAAACTAAAAAAAAAATAAAACCTAAATAAAAAAACTAAAAAAATAAACCTAAAAAATAAATAAAAATAACCTAAACCCTAAACTAAAAAAAAACTAAACCTAAAATAAAATAAAATAAACAAAATAAAATAAACATAAACCTAATCTAAAATAAACTAAACTAAAATAAAACCTAAACCTAAAATAAACTAAACCTAAACCTAAAAAATAAAATAATAAACTAAAATAAACCTAAACCTAAACTAAAAGGAAACCTAAAAAATAAACTTAAAATAAAAAACCTAAACCTAAAAAAAAACTAAAATAAAATCCTAAACCTATACCTAAAAATAAAAAATAAACCTTAACCTAAAAAAATAAAATAAAAATAAAACTCAACTAAAAAATAAACCTAAACCAAATTTAAACCTAAAAATAAACTAAAAAAAAATGTAAACTAAATAAATAATAAAATAAATAAATAAACTAAATAAAAAATTAAAATAAATAAATAAAAAATAAAAATAAAGTAAACAAAAAATAAAATAAAAATAATAAACCAAATGTACTAAATAAAGCTAAATCTACTAGTTTACTTAATTTTTTTAAAAAACCTTAAACCCTAAATCATAAACACTAAACCCTAAACCCTAAACCTAAACCTACATTAAACCTAATGCAAAACCCTAAACCCAAACCCTAAACCCTAAACCCTAAACAAACCCAAAAAAACAAAAGAAAACCCTAAAAAAAAACCCTAAACCCTAAACCATAAACCCTAACCATGAACCCTAAACCTAAACCTAAAGTAACTAAATAAATAAAAAAATAAACATAAACCCTAAAACCTTATAAACCTAAACCTAAACCCAAAGAATGTGCAAAACCTTGATAGCAGGAACATCATTATCAACTTAGTCTAGATTTGGAGGATATGGTGGTGGTGAGGTGGTGGAGTGGGAGGAGCGACAGAGGTTACAGTTGTGGTTATGGCAGAGGGAGAGATCAGGGATATTATGGTGGATTTCACTACATGAAAGGCCAGGGTCTACAAAAATTGAAGAATGACTGATTCGATCTATTGCTTATAGAACTATGTCTTTACATTAGAGTTCTCTATTATCTGGGTTTTGATTTTCTCAATGGCTCATTTTTTTTGATCTATGTCGCCACTTGTGTATTAGAAAACTTGGTGTGTTACTTGGTTGATGAAATCAAAAAGAAGAAATGTAGAATTTGAATTTGTTCTCTATTAAAAAAATAAAAAATTATAAACCCTAAATTAATACCTAAACCCTAAACCCTAAACCTAAAACCTAAACCCTAAACCCTAAACCCTAAATTGTAAACCCTAAACCCTAAACCTAACCCTAAAAACCTTAAACCTAAACCCTAAAACCTAAACCCTAAACCCTAAACCCTAAATCCTAAACCCTAAACCCTAAACCTTAAACCTTAAACCCCAAACCCTAAACCCTAAACCTTAAACCCTAAACCTTAAACTCTAACCAACTCCTAAACTCAACCTAACTAACCTTAAACCAAACTCCTAAACCCTAAAGTTTAAACCTAAACCTTAACTAACCTTAAACCCTAGTTTAAACACTAAACCCTAACTAAACCTAAACCTAACTTAACTTAACCCTAACTCCCAATCCCCAAACCTAACCTAACCCTAAAACCAAACCTAAAACCCTCCTCCCTATTCTATTTTCACATCCCTCTTGGTGGCATCCCCATTTAGGGATCTCTGTAATTTTATCTTTATTTTTGATAGAATTCAAAGGCTTGAATGGCATCTGACTGATTATGTGTTTCTTCATCCTTAATCATGGATGCAGTGAGTTCGATTCCTATGGCTCCACCTCAAATTTGGATGCTTCAGCTATTGCATCCAAAATTTTTGGGGTCGACAGCCCTAATGCTTCAAATTCTACTAAATCATTTAAGGAAGCACTCTGGTGTGGCTTCTCACCTTGTTGAGTCAGTTAATCTCATTTCAACTTCTTTTTATGGTTTGCTAACCGTTATGTGCTATGTTGTGGATGTTGAATTATTGGCGAAACCATTTGAATTCTCTCTTGTCAAAAAATTTGCTTTATGTCATCCAAATTTGGATAAAATCTGCATCTTTTTTCATCATCTTAAGCTTATGGGTGCCTTCTTGATTGGTCTTGTTGACCCTCAACATATTCTGATTCAACTTTCTAACAATCTGGATTATTCATGTGTTTTTGTGCATCATTCTTACTTCATCTTTAATTGTCAAATGTGCTTACTGAAGTGGTCACCCCTTTTTGACATTAAGGAGGAATCCATTATCCTTGTGTGGTTATCTCTTCCTATGCATTCATTTTGTTATCATCATGTGCTTTTTGCTTTTGGGCTCTTTGCACTTGACTCAACCGGGCCGATATCTCTCTTCTAATCCTAGTGTAATTATAACTAAAAAAATACCCTAAGGAAGTTTGATTGGCTCTAAAAATATGAGTATTCACAAAAGGTTGAATTGGAGAATCTTTCAATTTTTTTAACTCTAAAATTCATGGCCATAAAAATTCGAATTGCTTTATTCTTCATCCTCATTTAAAAAGGAGAAATCCTCCCAAAGAAAATCTTATTCCTAGTCATAAACTGATCCCTACATATGTTCAAAAATCATCCTCGGATCTTAAGAATGGTATGAAGGCTGCTATTGAGGTTGATTCCTTGAATAGTGGGTAATTCCTATTGAACCAATTTTGATCATCTGCTATGGTTTCAATGATTTTCAGAATGGGAAGGATGATTTACCACTTACCTTTTCTTTAATTTTAAAAATTTCTAATGCAAAGAATAACAAAATTTCAAGGTTATTGGATGACGATTTTGTTTCTTCTAATTCTATCCCTGCTTCTATGCCGGCTTTGATCGATGAAAATTAAGTTTTCAATGAGGATATAAATGATGTCGAGCAGGCTAAAAATATTTTTCATCTGGATTTAACTGTCTGTGCTTTTAATGGTTCTAAATTATCACTATCTCTCATTTCTAATCTTGTTATACATGTTAATCCTACTTTTCAACTTAATTTGGATTTGGAAAAGGGTGAACTCCACTCTAAACACTAGGAGAAGTCTCCTAAATTGGTGACCAATTTTACTAATTCTTACTCGGATGATGACTATAGAGGAAAAGGAAATGGTTTTCAAACTTATCATGCCAAAAAAAGAAAAAAGTGTTAAAAATTACCCTCCCAAACTGCATAAACACTAGATCTTCTACCTCTCTCACCTCTCTTAATTAACCTTTTCTTTCCCATTTTTATTTTCATTATGTTTAACTTTCTTATTGGGAACTTAAGATGGATTGATACCCTCTCTAATCACAATCATATTAGAAATCTTTATCGCATTCATAATATCTCATTACTCATTATTTTAGAACCTCTTATTCATGCTAATATAATTAATCATGTTGCTAGAATGATCGACTACAATAAATTTTACTCCAATGTTAGTAATAAGATCTGGTATTTTTGGAATAATACATTGAGGTTTCTATTTTTTGATGATTTCAACAAGTTGTTAATGCTCAAATCTCTTATGGTGATTATTGTGTTTTGGGCTCTTTTGTTTATGCTTCTTATTATATATCTAGTGGAAATCTCCTTTGGGATAATTTGAAAAAAATTTCTACCTTGATCAACAAACCTTGGTTTGTGGGTGGTGATTTCAACACTATTTATTTTCTTCAGAACGAAGTGGTGGTTTCTCTCCCAATATTAATTCTATAGAAGAATTTTCCAATATGATCCTTGGTTTGGACAAGAATCTTTTAAATACTCATTGGATTACTAAAGGGCCTATTACTTATGTTGATCATTTAAGTAGAACCTTGTCTGATCATTCTCCTCTTCTTATTTCTATTAAAGATAATTCTAATAGACTAAAAAACTCCTTTCATTTTAGATTTTAGAACATGTGGATTCTGCATATTGATTTCCTTGATGTTGTAGCTAAGAATTTGAAAGCTCTTTTACATCCTGATAATTCAATTATGGGGATGAATAGACTTTGGTTTTAACTTAAAAGACTTAATAAAAATTTGGGTTGGTGGAACAAGCATTATTTTAACAACCTTTTTGCTAATATTAAAGACATGGAAAATTTGGTTTGTGATCTTGAAGTCTCTGTTATGTTTGATTCTTCTAAGCTTACGAATTAACTGAAGTGAAAGATAAACTGGTAATTTCAAAATATGGAAGAGACTTACTAGCACCAAAAGACTAGTAAACATATTATGGATGGTGCTAGGAATACTAAGTATTTCCATGCTTTAGTTAACAAAAGAGAGCGTTAAATAATATTCAAAAAAATTTAAAATGATAATGGAGATTGGATTATGGAGAAAAATGAGATTAAAGATTTGGTTATTAATTACTTTAGAAATATGCTTAACAAGAATTGCTATTATGAAGCTATTTCCAAATCACACCTGATTCATTCCATTATTAATAATGATGATAATGATTTGCTTACCATTATGCCTAATGAAGATGAATTTTTTATAGTTCTAAATAGAATGAACATTGATTCTGTTGCTAGTCTGGAGGGTTTCACTACTCAATTTTTTCAAAAATGTTGGTTTATCATTAAAAATGATTTGATTGAGGCTGCGATTGATTTTTTTTTAATGGTAATCCTTTTCCTAGATATTTTTTTTAGTACTTCTATTATTCTCATACAAAAAAAGATAACCTCGGATTTTGGGTGATTTTAGACCAATTAATCTTTGCACCTTCTTCCTTCTTCTAAAATCCTTCCAAATCCTTACCAATTAACTTAGTCATTTACTTAATAAAATTATCTCTCTCAACCCAACTGGTTTTGTTAGAGGTAGATCTATTTCTGACAATATTTTACTTGCTAAAAAACTAATTCATGATCGTGATGCTAAGACTATAAGGGGTAACATTCTTTTCAAATTAGATATTACCAAAACCTTTGATAACATCTCTTGGGCCTTCCTTTTCCAGTTTTGAATTTATTTAGGTTTTCTAAAAGTATATTTTTCTTATCAAAATTGTATCAATAATGCACGGTTTTCAATTTTGATTAATGGGAAGCCTTTGGTTTCTTTCCCTCTTCCCATGGCTTAAGATAAGGGGATCCCTTATCTCCAACTTTATTATATATTGAGTACTTATCTAGAGCATCAATGATTTATTCTTAAATAATCCTAGTATGTACTATAGAACTCTTGGTGGTCTCCCTTTCCCATCTAAGTTTTGCCAATGATTTTATTATTTTTCCAATGCTTCTATTCATCACATCAAGCATCTTAAGAATTTTTAAATAAATTTAGTAGAAAGTGGCCTTTCAATCAATGATAACAAAAGCTTTTTGTCACTTTCTCTAGTATCTCCAATACTAAAATCAGTCAAATCCTTCATATCATTAATTATAAACATCAACAATTACCTCTTAGGTACTTGGGTGCTCCACTCTTTAAAGGCCCAAAATGTTCCCATCTCTTTGACGAGTTAATTAAAAATTTTCAAATAAAATATCTATTTGGGAATTCCATTTACTATCATTTTTTGGTAGGCTCACAATCCTTAAAAACACTTCAATTGTATGCCTCTTTATTTGATTCAAACTATTATTCCCATTAATGCTACACTTATTAGAATTGATCATTTGCTTAATAAATTACTTTTGGGGCTCCAATAATTCTACCAAAAGAATGCATTAGATGGCATCTTGGCATAAATGTTGTGGTCCTTTGGTTGAAGGTGTTCTTGGTTGCAAACCTATTCGTGAAGTTATCACAACATTTTCTCATAAACTGTGGTGGAATTTTAGAAAGAATGATAGCCTTTGGGCTAATTTTATGATGAAAAAATATTGCCAAGGTAAACACCCTCTTAACTATGCTTATAAAGTTGGTGACTCTCCAGTTTGGAAAAGACTTTGTTCCATTAAATAGGTCGCCGAATCATTAATATCTTGGGGTATCCAGTCGGTTCTTCCTTCTTCTAGCAAGACAATTGGATGGGCATCAGTTCTATTGACACCCATTTATCTACCCACTATACTACTGCTATCAAAGTTAATTCCTTTTGGCTTAATAACAATTGGAATGAAAACAAACTTGAGAACTATATCCCTATTTCTCTTATTGACAACTTTAGAAATATTCCCATTTCTTCTAACAAACTTGACCAAATTCTTTTTAAACATTCTCATAAAGGTGATTCTATTCTTAAAGAGGTTTGGAACTTTATTAAAGATAAACAACACCATTAAAATGTTTTTATTAAACATTGGAACAATATCATTTACATTTCCAATTTAGTTTTAGCTTGGAGGATTTTGAATAACTATATTCTTATGGACTCTTTGCTCTAGACTAAAGGGTCTTATTTACCTTCAAAGTGCTATTGTTGCTTTCATATTGAAAATGAAAATCATGTTTTGCCAATGGAGTCGCTGATTCTAAATTATGGTTTTGGTATGATGATTTATTTAATGAACTACTTTTTTTCTCTTTTTTTTATCAATTTCTAGAAGCCTATTTCAAAACAGTGAAAGGTCATATAAAAGTTTTAATTGCTATTACCCTTATCTGGTTCATCTAGATGGATAGAAATGATGCTAAATATCATGGTATTCTTATGAACCATAAAAGGATCCTAGCTAGAACTAAAGAAAAAATTCATGCTCTTTTTAATGCCAATCTTATTAGTAACATTTATTTTAGAGGTTACAAATTTGTGGCTAAAAAATTGGGTATCATTCTACCTGGTCTGGACTCTCATAAAGGTGCTAGGATTATCCATTAGATCAAACCTAAAAAATAATGTGATTAAAGTTATTTAAGTAGTTCCCATTGATTGGAAGCATTAGGGTCTCTCCCTTATGATTAATAAGCTGATAAGATCCTCCTTGGTAGGCATTCTCTATGGCAAAAGGGCCTTCCCAAGTGGGTTCAAACTTGCCTCCCATCTTATGACATTCAATAATCAGTCTCCTTAGAACTAAAATAAGCTCTCCTACTTGAAAATCTTTAGAATGTACTAACTTGTTGTGAGCTTGAATCATTTTAGCTTTGTACAGCTCGAGATTTTGGCATCACCACAAGAGTCTCTCCTCCAAATCTTAGAGCTCTTCTAACCGCAACTTAGCAATCTGCTTTGTTGTCATCTTGCTACCCACAGCTTTCCTTAGTGATGGGAGTTGGACTTCTAATGGTAGAATGGCTTTGGATCCATTCACTAAGGAGAAAGCAGCAAACTGAGTTAGAGTTTTATATATGGTGCGGTAGGCTCATAAGTCTTTAACTAACTACTCATGCCACTGTAGTTTATTGTTGTCGAGTGTCTTCTTTAGTATTTCGATGAAGAGTTTTGTTGAAGTCTTCTGCTAAGCTATTTTCCCTCTAGTAGTTGATTGTAGAATATCTCCAATCTATGCTGTGTCTGGGGGCAAAGTTGTTGATAACGGTGCTCTTGAATGCAGTACCATTATTAGATATAACTCATCGAGGCTCTTCGAACTTATATATGATATGGTTTCTAAAACACTGGAGCACATGTTGAGCTGTGACCTCTCTAAGTAAAATCTCTTTCATCCATTTGAAAAAGTAGTCAGTAGCAGCTAAGATGAACCGATGACCCTTGGAAGAAAAAAAATTAATCAAACCCACTATGTGGGCTTAACATGAAATAAAGGAGGAATATTTTGTTGGTATTGGTTTAGGACCACATATATATCATTGGTATCAGCCATATCCATGCAATTGATCAAAGATCTAGTATCTTTTAAGCTTGATTTTGAATTGATTGGATCCACATAATCTTGAGATGATCTGAGGGCTTTTATATAATACATATGATCGACTATACAAAGATGTTGTCAATAAGGGCATAGGAAAGTGCTCTCTGCTTCATCTGATGGGCTTAAGACTTCTCTTGAGGTAGTTTACCTTTATTTAGGTAATCCATGAATGCTTTCCTCCAAATCTAACTCCACGTTCTTCTTGGAAATGGCAACCTCCCCTTAAAGAGAGTACTTTTTGATGAGTTCAATATCAATAAGGGATAACACTTGTTTATTTCGAACCTTTATTGATATGGACTCATCTTCCAGACATGCTAACTCCTTGGCAAGCTTGGCTAAAGCATACGCTACGGCATTCTCTCCTCGAGGAATCTTATAAATGGTAACCTCTAAGATTTGGACCAATAACTCTATGGTGTATTTATTGTAGTGATGGAGCTTGGGCTTTATAACCTTATAGAACCCAGCATTTTGTTTGATAACTAGCTAAGAATCCTCAAAGATGTTGATGTTCTGGATGCTTAGAGTAATAACTAACTCCAGACCGGCAATCAAAGCCTCATATTTAGCTTCATTATTGGTGCGAGATTGGACA